>JAQFZO010000565.1:0-23116 GCA_034695885.1 Geophilus flavus
AAGTCAAGATAGTCGATGTTACATAACTATGGACTACCCGAAATTTGATTTATTAAAAATCCGTTCAAATTCCATAGGACATTACCGAATATCAAGTCCACGTGGAGAAAACGCCACACAATCTGGATGCGACTTCTCTGCAATGCATCAAACGTGTGTTTAGAATGAAAAGTTTAGTCATGTTGCAGTCGGCTGTACACTGGTATATATAATTACCTACCCAAATTTTTCTTCAACAAGCAATCACATTGCATCATTTTTTTCTTTTGTATAGTCTCATTTCCATTTTATACAAGAATTTTTTTTAATCATAAAAATGTGTTGTGTTTACAGTGCCATAATTTTTCCAATGCAGGAAAACCCATTATTGTGTCAGTTTTGTCATTTCTATTTTCTTTCACCTTTTACTTTGTATTCAACTCTGCACGTGTGGCAATCATCTGACAAGTGAGTGAACGCTAGGATTTCGTTTTTGGTTTGTGAGCGTTGAGTTTTGCATTCGAGTTGTCATTGTAGCCCGAATTATATTGTGATTTTCTCCATAGAGCAGAAATTTTGTTTTTAAAAAAATAGGCTCAGATGGAGGAGTAAAAATGTTTAATGTTTGATTCTGATGGAAGAAATTAAATTTATTTGTAAATAATTTAAATTGAGGAAACTGTTTCAGTTATTTACAACCTTTTCTGTTCTGGTGTGGGTGTTCGTCACATGTCACGATACAGGAAAATGTCACTTTATTGGAATTTTTTTAAATTTTGATAATATAATGTTGCATATGTTGCATCACAGCCTTTAAAAATGTATTAAATACAAATTATGGAACTTTCACGAAGAAATAATGTTTCAGTTACGATGTACATGGCGCTTGACACCACATCATGCAAGCGGGATATTTGAATAATTTCTGACGCGTTTAATAATAACGCACCAGTTTTGCTAACATAGTGATGATTACACAGTACACATCTGTCCCATCATTTATTGGTAATCCACAAAAAATTGCAGTACATTATCGGAAATAACAGTTTAATAACATTGTTTTCAGTACGGTATTTTTTATTTTCTCAAAAGAGTGTTTTCGTAGGGGTATCAATACATATGGCCACCAGTGTATCTACCCCTTGATTTTTCAGACTACCAAATAGGTGAATTGTGATGATAGCTAAGTGAAGTTGTCTGGCTGAGGCTGTGGAGCCAAAAAAAGTAATGTTTCCACCAAGGCAATTGCGGCAGCTAGAGAAGAAATGCAGTTACAATAGTAATTTTTAAACTTAAATTTTTTTCTTTTTTAATTTAATTTTTTTACTCAAAATAGGGAAAAACTGAATAATTACGAGAGCGAAGAAGCAAAGTAAAGTTTCAAAATGTAATGTGGTGGGACCGAGCCCGGTCAAGTACCCAGTTCTCCTCACCCTTGCCCACTTGGGTGAACTAACCCTTTTCCTGCAGGCGACTCGGCCAAGCAGAGGGGATACGGTCGTGCCACCAGCGTTGACAGAGTATTTCGTGCAGGGAGTAGCCAGAAGGGCCCACCTCAGACGTTTTTTTGCAGATGGCTACGAAGCGCTATCGAGGGTAGCTTATCGCACAGATCGGCGAAGCAGCACTCTGAACAAACAAAGGTGCTGTTGAATGGAGTTGCCGAGTCCAACGAGGACACTTTCTTGCAAGAAATGGAATCGTGGTACACACAAGTCCTCGAAACGCACATGCCAGGAACGACGTCCAGTTATTTCAGTTCGTTGTGCCACTACTTCTGGTACTTGCGACGGACGATTGTGCCTTCGTTGCACGGCGACTCACGAGATCTGCTCACATCGTGGAGAAGTCGGATGCTCCTGCGGGCAAAATCCCTCACCAAACAACGAGCCCGGAGACAGAGACAGCTGCTACGCTCCCAAAGAGACCTGATTCCGAATGAGAAATCATGTCAAAAGTTTGCTAGCTCGGAGCACGTGCAACAGGTGCACGCTTGGCTCGACGATCTCACCAGCGTCAAGAAGTGGAGCATCCGGATGCTCGGTCACGTCCGCGACATGCTGACGACCGAAATCACCATGGTCAATGCCAGTCGGTCGGGCCCAGCACATCACATTACGCTCGCCCAACTGGCAAAACCGACTGGTAGTAAACGACGCGGTCTTGCTCGACCTCGATTGCTCCAAGGTCGTGTTTCTCAGGCCCACCCCAAGGAATGAGAGCTCACTTCTACACAATCCACACACCACCAAGCAACAACCTCACTGTCTCCAACTGTCAAGCCCGTACCCATAGGAACGAGGAGTGACCAAAGGTCGAAGTTAGTTGCGCCGAAACTGCAGAAGTCATCCAAATAGTGTAAGCCCAGCTTTGGCAACCACAATCGCGCATCAGTGCCACCCCGACGACCGTTAGGAAGAACAGTTACTGATAACTCACATGTCTAAAAGCACCTGAGTTACTTGCATACATTTTTCTGAGGGTTTTTGTGGTTCGCCCGCTTTCCCTGTTTTTTTGTATTCAATAAAAGTCACCTTTGTCACGTCGTTTGGCAAAACGTTCAGTAACCAGCAGTTTTATTATTTCTATACAGCAGCGCTACAGTAGGTTTCATTGTATATAAGCTTAGCAATCAAATAATTTTGATATAATTTTGAATGGTGGGATCGCTTTGTTAGAAAAGTATTTTTTTATGGGTAATTTCTTTTTCTTATTTAGGGTTCGTGTTTGTTATGATTGAGTAAAATCCTCAACCAACGGGAGAAAGGGGATAGAATTCGTTTAGAATATCCGGATAAAGAAATCTTAGAATTAACAGTTTCTATTTGATCGGAAGAGAAAGAGAGACCCTTCCTGTAGGCTTCAGCACTGAGACACTGCTCTGTGCCTACTATAGGGAAAACCACACCCACAGAGGTAGGGCTTGGAAGTTTCTCCCCCCATTGTTGGATAGAAAGACGAAAAGCTGAAAGTAAAAACAAGAAAAAGAGAAAGAAGCAAAATTGATCTTGTTACAACACAATCCTTGAGAATCAATGTCAGACGTCTCCACCATATTGGGACAACCCAGTTGATGCCAGTAGAACAAAGACACCACTGGCACAACCAATTGAAAAACAAACAAAAAAACCCTCAAAGGAATGAAGAAAGAAAAGAGGGCACACCAACAGTGTTCGGCATTTCCCATGTACCCTGGGCTGCAAATCAGATGATGAGCCAAAACAGAACCTCCAAGAAAGGAGAAATGCAAAGACCCATCTTCACAGGCTAGTAGGGAGAGACGTGAGGCCCCAACATGCTACCCTCATCTTCCAAAAAATAAAGCAGGCGCAATGGTCAAACTGCCAGAAAAACACCCAATTTTTTGTCAAACCACAAAAAAAAACAGGTCCCCTAAAAATGGAAAGTAAAACATACCAGAAACCCAACACAAATGGACATGGAAAAGGAAATTGAAATGAGAAAAGTAAAAAAAGAAGTGACAGGAAAGAAAAGATCACCAGTAAGCCCTGTTGACTCCACAGCCTACTAATAGGTGGAACCACAGAGGTAGGGCTTGGAAGTTTCTCCCATACATAATGCTTATAAGGTCGCCAGTGGATACTATGGCCACATGCAACCTGACAAGACACAGACCGAAAACACAAGCAATCCAATACAGTACACAATTAAATGAAACAATGTCAAATGTCTCCACCATGTATGAACAATCCCAGTTGATGCCAGTTGAACTAAGACAGCACTGGCACAACCAAAATTGAAAAAAAAACCCAAAAACGCTCAAAGAAAAGGAGGAAGAAAAGGGGGCACCCAACAGCAAGTGGGATTCACCATGTACCCTGGGTTGCAATTGGAAGAAAGATAAGCCCCTGGTAGAACCTTCAAGCTGTAGGGGAAATCTGCGGCCTCAAAACCTGCTACTCTTCTCCCGAATAACAAAGATAAAGATGCACGAAATCTACTAAGTGACGGATGTGTGTGTAATTGCTTCCTGCAGCAATGCAAAGATAGGCCTGACACACTGTTGACAGCATTTACATGGCAAAACATGAATATAAATAAATATGATCTATTTTTGGTTTTTACAGTTTTAAGTGAAACAGAGACAGACAGACATAGTGCTTATAAGGTCGCCAGTGGCTACTATGGCCAAACGAAACCTGACAAGAATAAAAAAAAACAATAACAAGGACACACTTAAGACCCAAAACAAACAATACAAATGAACAATGTCAGATGTCTCCACTGCGTTGGGACAACCCAGCCGATGCTAGTGGAACAAAGACAACCAAATTGAAATAAACAGCAAAAAACCGTCAAAGGAATGAAGGAAGAAAAGGGGGCACAAACAGTATGTTTGGGATTTACCATTTACTCTGGGCTGCAAATCAGAAGATGGATGAGCCTCAGCAGAACCTCCAAGAAAGGAGTAATGCTAAGGGCCATCTTCACAGGCTAGGGGAAGACCTGAGGCCCCAACTTGCTATTCTCATCTCCTAAAGAACAAACTGGCACAATGACATAATTTTTTAAGCTAAAATCTGAATAATTTTTTTAAATTTTTAACTTGATTGAAAATTGAAAATTTATAGTTTTTCACTTTAATGCCTGAGGTCGCTTTTATCAAGGAGTTTGAAACTCGTTCAAACACATTGCTTTTATCTACTAATCTTGCTTTTATTTTACCATGGAAGCTGCACGTAAACTTATCAATCAGAAAGTAAACAATCACTACGTTTGCATGGCACAAATAATCCGGATTCAAAAAATTCGAGCTTTAAAAACTCCAAAATTGGCTGGTGTTTACATGCCTAAGTTATTATTCACTTGTCAAAAGCTGTTTTAGAATTCCCACAATTTTATTATTTATTAGAGATCTTGAGCAAACATTTCCAACTTATAACTTATAAAAAAAAGTTATGTTATATGTTATAAGTTTAAGTCAAACATCTTGGGCAAAAAAAAACTTCACAAGTAATGATTTTTATCTGACAAAGGTTCCGTGCGTGGTCATCGTAAAAAATCATTTTTCTCCCTCTACCTCATCTTAGTCATTTCCCCCATCTATTTTTATTACCCAGCACAGTTTAAAACAAGAAAACAGCAATAAAACTTATCACCATTAGATCGAGGAAAACATGGCGGCTCCTACAATTTGGTCAAGGTGTTAGTTAATTGCACATGCTCAGAACTATAAGTTGTAACTTATAGACTGAACATACATCTACTTATAGATTCAAAACATATGTCACTGCATTCAATGTTTTTAACTTATAACGTATGTTTATAAGTTATAAGTTAAAATTCTATAAGATAAGTTAAAAAAAGTGTTTGCCCAAGATCTCTATTAATGTCATTACAAGGTCATGTTTTATTATAAATAGGTGTGCATTTTTCTTAAAAGGTTGGAAAACAACTTCTACGCTTCATGCTTACATGGCTAAGTGATGTGTCAGCCCCTAAGTGGAGCACTCACCTGGTTGAGTCTACTGGGTCCATGCTGCTTGCTGTCCACTATACAAATGACTAGTGACAGGTTTATGTTTGAAGGGGATTGACTCAACTTAAAGTAACAAAATAAATAGACTACAGAAGTCAAATAACTCAACATGAAAATTTTTTACAGGGACTAAGTTTCACATAATCCGAACTTTACAGTATAAAAGTTTCACATAATCTGAACTTTGCAGTATAAGTTTCTCACAATCCAAAATTTTTACATCATTTTCATCTCAATCATGTGTCCCCATAGGATGACCCTGTCAATGCCAAGTGGAAAGACACCATAGGCACAACTAAAATGGAAAGACAAAAATTATAAACCCAAAATTCAAATCAAAAAGAATGACCAGAAAACCAAAGAAAATGGAGACACAGAAAAATGAATTAGTGAGAAAAGGGAAATGATAACCAATAGAACTTGTGAGCTTCAGAACAAAGACCCTCGCCTCAGTTCCTGTAGTAATTGGACAAACCACAGAGGAAGGACTTGGAAGTGTCTCTCCCTCTTTCAAAGAAAGGTCCTCTAGAAATGGAAAGTAAAATCAACCAGGAACCAAACAAATCAAACTTGGAAAAAGAAAAAAAAAGAAAAATAGGAAAGAAACAATCATCAGTAGTAGGCCCTGTTGGCTTCAATACTAAGACACTGCTTGGTGCCAACTAATGGGTGGAACCACAGTTAGGGCTTTGAAGTTTCTTCTCCTCTTAGACTAAGGCCTTTCAGTTAAATTAGTAGTGACAAAACATATGAAAAACTATCAAATAAAATTTCAAACCTCTAATAAAAAATGCATAATTAGATTTTCAGAAGTATAAACCAAAATCCAAATGGATATAGAAAACGAAAATAGTACAAGACTGGATAAAATCAGTAAGTCATAAGATTAAAATTAAATGTTAAATTTTCAACTTGAGTTTGTCATTTCATTTATCATTAATAGAGTAAATGCCACATTTATACATGAAATGTGGTCCTACAATACCCAGATACAGCATATTGATCTGTATATATATTTCATAGTTCAAGAAATAATTTTCTAGATTAATAAACAATCCAGGCAAAAAACAAATTCGAAATTACATCCGAACGGAAAAAATTCCAATGACGTTAAGGCGATTCACGAATTTTAAAAGATTTCCATCATTCACGTCGACTCATTCTGACTCTGTAAATAAAAAAAATTTAATAAATTTAATTCCTTCGATCTAGACTACAAAGAAATCATTATTTTAGTAATACTTACTCACATAAACCATCCGTTCGTAGTGTTGCATCATTCGTTTCTTTGTTCCTTCAGAAATAGCAAACGATTTTTGGGACAAAGGGATCGTTAGTTGGAAGTTGGAAGTAACAACAGCGGCATCCGTTCATCGTAATTAATCAACGATCACTGAAATAAAAACAAACATAAATTAAAACGTAATACGAAAATCATTGCTGTGAAATACGTATTAAAATATGTGAGAAACCAAAACCTTTCGAATAGAAAATGGCGCAGAAAACTTCCATTCCTTTGTTCCTTGTTGTCACGCGCGTTCGAATTTCAGAGAAAAATCGCATTTTTGTGGTTTATATATCGATCAATTGTGTTGTAATGCGACATTAACCACTCGATTCGTGAATTAAACCGAAAAATCAGATAAAAAAGCGGATTTTCCTACAAAATTAAGCGACTGGTATCAGAGTTATTTAACTCTGCTTCTTTGTTCTTCGAGAAGAACTGCAGCACTGTGATGAACGTGAGAAATTTACACGTATCACTCCGCCCCGTTCCCGCGAGAGCGGCAGAGTATTTTACAATTAGTGCAAAATAATACGACTATAGTTTGACGAAATGTTAAGTTTAATCAGTAAAAGATTGTATTCTTCTATGACCATTTAACTTTTATCATCATTATTAGTATTTATTAAGATTAATGGGGAATTATTTATCACGTGACTGAGGAGGTTTTATAACCACCGCGACCATTTCACTCATTTTCTTTGTTCTTTCTTTTTCGTTCTGTCCTCTCGCGCTACTCTCCGCTCGCGCTTCGCTGCCATCAGTGTTCGATTTTATTTACAAGAAAGTTTAGAAATTAATGTGTTGGTATTACAAAGCTTCAAACATGTTGCTTTAGGAGAAACGACTGTCCGATCGTCGGATTTTGTGCGAATTTGTCTCAAAATAACACGAAGGCAAAAAATGAGATTTTAATCACAACTGACAGGAACAAAGGATTTTTTGTTTTTGGTTTTTAACATTCGAGGTATTGATTTTTGATTTTTCCATTGGTTTTCTAATTTTCTTGATTTTCATTTTTAAAATTTACTGATGTTTTGATTATTATTCAAATATAAAATAAATTTTTACGTGTCAAAACACGTATTTTGTCAGAACGTGACAACGAGCATTGATCTATTATTCAGTGCATTGATAATGATGCGCCATTTTATAATGTTTAATGAATTTTGTTTTGACTATTGAAATTTGTATTTCGAAGCTATACGATCTTAAGCTTCTTACACTTGAATGTGTTCCCACTGCTTATATTCCTTTGATGAGTTTGATCCTTTGAGGGTTCTGAGTTTTTGGCTTATAATTTCCGCATTGGTTGTGCTTGAGGTATAATTTTTCTCTTTATTTCTCACTTCTTTTTCATTTTTGTTGTGCTTAAGTTGTATTCTATCATTTTATGCACTTAGCATCTACTGGGTCGCTCCTTCTCAATGGAGACTATCACTTGAATATTTTGTACAGTAAAAATTGATTGTTTTGTAGAATTTTGTTCAAATTGTCTTTGATTCTTAAAGGAGTTGCGCAGTGAAATTTTAATGTTGATTTTTTTTGTCTAAACCAAACTTTACATCAAAATAAGCCGTCTGACAAATTTTTAGAAAAAAAATGCTGTTATTTAGTTATGAGTGTTTGAAGTTGTGTTCAAGACACCACTTTCCTGAAACCGGAAGTGACGTAGTGTCCAGAATTATGGAATTTAAACTGCTGTAAAACAGTAATTGTTTGCATTAAAAAACAAACAAAAATAAATTTATGTAGATTTAATATTAGTTTATAACTTAAGACAGGTAAAAGGATCATACATGCAATAATTATTTTTTTGTTTGTTAAATAATTTCAATTTTTTTCTTAGATTTAATTTTTTTTGCTTTTATTTTGTAGAGTAAACCGTTACAAATTAAATAATTCAAAATCGAATTGAATGATAATTTAAATTTTTTTTGTCTGTTACCGTTTAGAAGTTGTGAGCGTTTGAATGTATCACAAATTGTATACAAATACATACTAATCTGAATTTTGTTCTCGACACTAAGTCACTTCCGGTTTGGCCTTTTTTTAGTTAGGCCACTGCATTTTCGGGCAAATCATCAATTTCTTCCATTTAACACAAGAAACCACTCCCTTTCAAACCCCCAAATTGCCCGCATCCACAACCTTTTCTTCCTCCATTCCTTTAATGGTTTTTGTCATTTTGGTTTGTTTTTTTCAATTTGGTTGTGCCATTGGTGTCTTTGTTCCACTAGCATCAACTGGGTCGTCCAATACAGAGGTAACATTGGTTGCATTTGCATTTTGGCCACTTTACAAGTTGGACATTTTATCAAGCTTGTTGAAACAGGGCCTACAGGTGAACTTTCCTGTCGTTTCTTTTTATACTTTTCTCACTTCATTTTCTTTTTCCTTGTCTACATTTGTGTTGGACTTCTGATTGGTCCTACTTTTCATTTCTAGGAGACCTTTTTTCCCTTTGGTGGTTTGGTGGAGGATTGGTGTTTTTTTGGCAGTATGACCATTGGGAGATGAGAGTAGCAGGTTGGGGCCTTGGGTTTCCCCTATACCTGTGAAGATGGGTCTTAACGTTCCTCCTGGGGCTCGTCTTTCTTCTGATTACAACCCAGGGTAAATGGTGTGTGGAAGGGCCTTATTGTCGATGCATCCTTTTTTTACTCCATTTCTTTGAGGGTTTTTTGGTTTATTTTTTCCTATTTGGTTATGCCAGTGGTGTCTTCATTCCACTGGCATCGACTGGGACATCCCAACACAGTGGAGGCATTTGCCTGTGTTTTCTTTTGTTTTGTTTTGTTTTTTGTTTTTTTTTAATCGTGTTTGTTGGGGTTTGTTGGATCTTTAAATTGTCAGTTTCTTGCATAACCATCCTTGCCATCTGGTCCGGGCCAGATTTTCTCTTTCTCTGCACTTTTTGGGTTGTGTAACTTGGGTTTGTGTACTCTTTGGATTGTGTCGTTTTTGAGTTTGTTTCTAGTTTGATTGTTTTGGTGTGTCTTTTGACAGGTCCCGTATGGCCTTTGCTGCCGCTGGGGACCTTAAACTTCATAATACTACTACTACTTGATAGGTGGGATAAAAATATAAATATTGCCAAAATAAGAAACTAAATATTTTACGAGATTATTTTTACCTAGTGATTGTGTGCTGCGAGTTCAAAGCGGTAGATGTCAATTGGGAACCACTTTGGGCGCAGGTGTCTTCCAGGATCAACAGGGGTGTTCCAATTGGATGCTGACACTAATTGGAATCGGAATCTTCGCTGTCGGCAACATATTCTCCGCCTGGAATGTAAAGCTTCCCCGTAGTGGTGTTCACATGATAAGCGGAGGAACCAGCAGACGGATCCGCACCGTTTCCGACTTCGGAGGCTGAAGACGGCAAGCTACCTCTGGGTTTACCTGGTAGCAGTGAGTCGGAAATACATCAATTGGTCCTAGTTTATTTATGAAGTATTCAATAGAGATTCCTTTGGGTACTAAAAGATGCTGTCTGTCTGTCTTTGGTACTGTCGCACAATTCCTTAAACTTCTTACTGTCAGGTTTCCACAAGATTAGCCATTTCTTTGCTTTACTGCACACAGGACACTGGTGAATATTATGCTTGTTTGGATATTTTGCCTTTTAGTTAATTAAGGTTGACTTGATACTGGTGAATATGTTTATTGTAATCAATTCTATATTTCTTAGCAAGTCCTTTTGCTAATGAGTCTTGCTTTTTATTTGTCAATGGTGCCATCTCCCTTTTTCTTAAAGACAAAAACCCATTTGAGAGTTTTTCTTCCTTTTGGCAGTTCTTGATCCCGTACATGTGACTCATCAAGATATCATTCTTTTTACATAGCTTTATTTCATTCTTGTGTCTCTGGATGACCTATTGCCTCTTCAATTGATTGAAGATTAGAAAATGCTAAAATATCAGTAGCATTAGCAATTAGCAAGAGATTTGTTGGTTTGCAATAGAAAGCACAATTTAATTCATTCGTTTTGGAATATAAACAAAAATACATACTATTAATAAACAACACTTCATTCAAAAACAAAGTATATACAATCGTGTAACATAATATTATAACAACAAATGGTAGTTTTGTATTTTCTTGTTTGTTCTGCCTGTGGTATCTTCCTTTCATGATTTGATTACCCAACCAGCATGTGGGATATTATTACTGTATGTTGTGTCTGATCCCCAAATGAATAAACATTCTGATTTTATTTTAGTCAAAATCAGCAGTTTCAATGAGTGGTTGAGGGATACAGAGCAGACACGAAAATCATTCAGATATTGAACAAGTTTACTGACCAATTTACACACTAAGGCCAAATTCTTCAATTCGGAGGCCATGGAAGGCCAGTGGCCCACCACATTATACTAGTATCTCAATCCTTTCATGTCTCTTTGCAGTGCCAGACAAGAATCAAGCTCAACAGGGTCTTCCTGCCATGATGGATGCTTAAACTAAATGATCAGAGATGTTGATCGAAGAGCTTATGCACTGGAAACTTTATTCCCGCAAACAATTTCAAAATCTGTTAATATTGACTTCTTTCTGTGTTCATTCAACATATAGCGAAAATGGTCACTAATTTTCTCAGTGTTACTGTTCATGTTTTCATTATTCTCTTTCTCTCATTGGAAAATGCTAAAATGTCTGTTAAGAACTGCAATAGAAAGCACAATTTAATTCATTTGTTTTTGAAATATAAACAAAAATATATATACTATTAACCAACACTACATTAGAAAACAAAGTAATATACAGTCGTGTATCATAACATCATTATAACAACATGAATGGTAGTTTTGTATTTTCTTATTTTGTTCTGTCTGTGGTATCTTTTTTCACATGGCATTGATTTCATCACCCAACCAGCATGGGATATTATTACCGTATGTGGTGTCTGATCCCCAAATAAATAAACGTGCTGATTTTATTTTAGTCAAAATCAGCAGTTGTAATGAGTGGTTAAGGATACAGTGCAGACCCAAAATTCATTCAGATATTCAGCGAGTTTACCGACCAATTGACCGAGGCCATGGGATGCCAGTGGCCCACCACATGATACTAGTATCTCCAACCTTTCATCTCTCTTCACAGAGCCAGACAAGAACCAAGCTCAACAGGGTCTTCCTGCCTGATGGTCGCTTAAACTAAATGATCAGAGATGTTGATTTAGCAAAATGAGTATTGAGTAACAAACTTCATTCTGATAACTTATTCTACTAAAAAATACAGGCATTGACTGGTTGTCCAGCATGTCTTTTCTACATTCTTGTGTAATTTTTTGAATATAAAATTGCACTTGGTAAAAAAAAAACAGCAAAAGTACAGAAGTACAAGTATTATTATATTACTTCTATACACAGAAGTAATACAATGTTATACAACACTTAAAATCAAAATAATTACAAATACTTACTATGGAAGTAACATTAAGACAATGTAAGAGATTTTTCCCTATAGGCAGTGGCATTTTTTTAATAAAATAAAACAATAAAATAAATTTTTTTCTATTCTACAATGTTATACAACACCGCTGGGGACCTTAAAGCCCTATTACTCTCTCTCTCTTTCTCAAGTTCTCTGTTTTATGTAGTTCCTTCGTAATTATGGCCTAGATTCCTATTATACAGGGTGGAAAAAAAGTATGGTTCCATCAAATATTGTTAAGTGGTGTCAATGACCTGAGTAAGTTTTAACACTCACTGCGGAACCACAAAGAAAATGGGGATCATAAACGACTTGGAAAACTTACAGGGGAATGCAGCTCTTTTAAATAAATCAGACCTGGATTATTAACTCATAAAATAAGGCTTTATTCTTACAGACAACTAAACTCAAAAAGCAATTACAAAACCAATATCAAATTAATAAATTACATTTAAAACCTTAAACTAATTCTGGGCCCAGTTATTTCATAACTCATAAACAAAAGTAAAAGAGAACACAGACACGAGCCCTCGCTTTGCCTTCTATCGGCACGAGGCTCAGCTGTGTTCGAGTTCGAGATAAGACAAGAACTGATTATTTCTACAGGCGAGAGCTATTATGCAAGCTCGGTTTTTAGTGGCGCCATCTGGCGACCAATTACCGAACTACAAAGAGCTAAAACGCTCCAAAACCCCAGATTAATTCATTTCACCAAGCACACATAACAATATCTCCAAATCAGTAAGTTACCAACAAAACAATGATGGGGTCAAAGAGGAAGCTTGCAGTGCTGAATCCAATGGTGTGCTTAAATTTGATATTCAAGGTCATTCTTATTTTATCCCAAGAACCGTTACGTAGACAGTGAAAAAGTTAATCAGAAAGTTGTAGAGCACCATCAAATTAGTCTAAAACTATTAATTTGAACTTACAATTCATATTTTGTTCAAAACAAGTTTTTGGTGTAATGCATTTTCTATTTTTTGTTTATATAAAGTAACATTTTTATACATCAATTTTCTTCATTTTGTTTAATTTTTAATTTCTTTTCTACATTGTATTTAAATTTTTTTTACGGTATTTTTACTTGGTTCAAAACAAGATTTTAATGTAATGCATTTTCTATTTTTTGTTTATATAAAGTAAAATTTTTACACTTATCAATTTTCTTCATTTTTTGTATCATTGTCATCTGGACTGAGTGAGATTTGCTCCCTCTCTGCACTTTCTGGGTTGTGTAACTTGCGGTTTCTGCCTTTTTGGTGTGTGTTTTTCTTTGGATTGTGTCATTTTTGAGTTTGTTTAGTTGTTTTTGTGTGTTTTTTGACAGATCCCATATGCCCTTTGTTGCCACTGGGGACCTTAAATTTCATAATATTACTACTACTACTTCATTTTGTGTAATTTTACTTTGAAAGTGTTTTGATGTTTTAATATAATTTTAACTTGAAATTAATAATTTGTATGAATTCTTTGTTAAACAGCATCAAAACTGGACACGTAGAAATACAAAAGTTCATAAAATGAAATAAATGAAATACTTTTTTTAAAATTTATTTATCTTGAATTTAATGGTAAATTTCTTGAAAATTTTTACACCTTTTGAACACCTTTATGTGTAAGATGACACCTAATTGGTTAAATAGGTGTAAAAGTTTTAAGAGTGTATTTTCTATGACATAAGAAATTATAATTTAGATTAAAATTCCTTGCAGAAACATGAAGCTTGAAATATTTACTTTAGTATCGCCGAGAATGTTGTACTCATCTGTATGTTTTCAATGGGAAATTTCACTTTTTAAGAGATGAATGATTCACTACCGAACTTGAAATTGCGTGACTGCCAACAACTCGTCAGCATCGGCAATGACACAATTAAATGCATGAACTACCCGCCGGATGATGGATTGATCAAAGGCACACTCGAATTATTTCCTCGGTTGGCAATTGAATACTTTCCTTTCATGGTAGATGCGAAAACTATAGTATACAGAGTACTGCTTTCAACATATCGTATAATAAAACTTTTCCCACAGTATCTAGTGAAGGAATCTGAAACCTAAACAAATATTAATTACAAATTGTTTTCTTAAAACTTGTGCAATTTTAAAATTAAATTTTTCATCAGTTCACCTGTAAGAAAACAACAGCGCAGCTATTCACGCACTCATAAAACGAACTTTCTGCCGTTTAGCTTGGAGTCTACTGACGTCAAATTCCCTAAAATGATAAAACTCATAAAACAATCAAAATAAAAAGTCGAAAAGTTGTTTACCATGTTTCTGGAAGTGGCGGTTTCGGAACATTGATGACGCGCGCTCTGCCCTACTAAATTTTACACCATCAACTATAAAAACCAAAAAATCGTTTTTTAAACATCAACTTTTGTAAATATTTGTGGCGAAAACTCACCAATGTTGCTTCGTAAAATGCATGAAAATAAATTTATTTGATGAGGCTTGTACCACTTGTACGCACGATTTTCTGCTTTCAATCCGAGGAGGAACGACTGAAAATTTCCTAAAAACGTGAAAAAAGGTGGGTTTTAATTATGAAACAAAGATTTATTAAACTATAAAAGAGATATTTTGGATATTCTTTAGAACAGTTATGAACGGCAATTTGCTTGAAAAGTACTTTTATCTATAGTAAGAATGCAGCCAGAGTGGCGCAAACAACTTCTTGTATATGACAAATCGGACTCCAAAATGCGTTGAAACTACAGTATTTCCAGCCTTGGCAGCAACTATGTTTGAATGGGGACTGCTCATAATGATGTCACAATGACTTTTGATGGCTGACAAACCTTGTTTGAGGTCATAACTCTTCATCAGGTTGTAGTTTCAGTTATTGGGCTCGTATGGTTTCTAGGGAGAGAAACTTCCAAGCCCTACCTCTACGTGGTTCCCCCATTGTGAGTTCAAATTTCACCTTGAATGTATTCTTCACTTTTTTTTCGAAAAAAAATGCCTGAAATTTGTATTTTTGCTCGAACGTAAACCGTGATTTTTTTCCCAAACTCGCCAACTCGTCTGCCCCGAACTACGTATATTCGAATTTCGAACTGCCCCCGCCGAATGAGAGTTCGAGTACGATGTCGCAACCCGTCTCGTTGACGAGACAAATGATCTTGCGTTGGCCACGGCCACCTATAGAACTGTGCCGGCTTCGAGCATCACGTGGTCACAAATGCGATCTGCAAGCTCGAAGCACTCAGTCTCGGTTTTCTCTGAAACCGAAATCAAGATCTCCCAAGGGAAGAACCACCGTGTGATGGGCAGAGTTCTGACGCCAGTAGTCTTTCGAGACTACCTGATTACAAGTTTGACTTTGACTGACGTTGTCTTGATTTTCTTATAGCGCCATCTACAATATCTATACAAGAAATGGACCAATGGGGATTTTTTATACATAATTCTGTCGCAATGCATTACGGGAGAGGGTTGCTAGGTAACAATAGCAACAAAAATGGCTGCTTATGCATGGTTTTCATTACTTTCATCATTTTGTTTCGTGGGTTTTGGGCCGTTTGAATGGTTTTTTTGCAGGTTTTTTGGAGATTTGGTGGTTTTTTTTTTTTTATTGTTGGTTAGGCCCATGGACATTAGATTTGAATGACTTTTGGAGTTTTTGAGGGGCAAACAAACAATTGAAAAATATCTCCAAACCACCATAAAACCATACAGGACCACCAAAACCCCAAACAATCTTAAGAAATGGAAACCGAGTAAAAATGGTCGACCATGAAAAAAAAAAAACTTGATTTTAGTCAATTTAAAAAAAAAAACTTGATTTTAGTCAATTTAAAAAAAAAAAGAAATGCAAAAAAAAGTTATTAAAATTTTCTAACTTTTCAAAATATATTTAATCGATTTTATTAAGACGATTTTGTAATTGTGGAATTCAGGATTGAGTAAAATATACATTGTAGAATGCGTTGTATTTGAAAATTCGAGTGCTGTATAAATACAATTCCTCAACAGAACATGAAGAAAATATAAAATAAAATACTCCTAAAATGGTATTTGGAATAAACGACAGAAAAGTATTTACCCTAAAACAGACAGGTAGGGATGGCCGAGTGGTTAAGGCGTCTGACTTGAAATCAGATGGGAATTTTTCGCACGTGTTCTAATCCTGTTTACAAACGAAATTTTGTTTTATGTAATAATTCAATTCATGAAAACACAAAGATGCTGATTGGATTTTTCCATACACGGACAAGACGTTACGAATAGCGGGTTATCAAAATCGTGTAAACCATATTGTGTTACGGTATATGTATTAATTAAATATCATCACAAACACAGTCAAATATTTTGATAAAGCAATTTATTTAATCAAAAAACCAAAATACAAATACAAAATCAACACATTCATAAAAGACAAACTACTGGATCAATTGTCGTTTTTTATTCTTTCGTACTTCGGCGTTACTAAATCAAATGGTTGATCCTCTTCCATAAGAACCACTGGATCGACTATTTTCTTTTCTTCGTAGGTCAGATCTAATGGATCATCCGTGTCTTGTAACTCCTTCATAAGAACAGCCGGATCAACCGTCTCTTGTTCGTCGTACGTCAAATTGAATGAATCGACAGTATTTTCTCCTTCGTACGTCATATCCAATGGATCGACCGTCTTTTGTTTCATCTGTCCTGGATTGGCAGTCTTTCGTTCCTTCATCGAAAGCGAACTGACATACTGGTTGACGGCTTTCGTACCTTCATTGACCGCGTGTTGTGCTAATTCCCCCGGAAGTATTAACCGAGCGACAGTTTGCACGTCTCTACCGGTGATCGTACCGCCTTTCTTTCGTTGTACCAACACGTTAACTTCGTCGCACATTCGATCGAATATGTCCATGATCAAATGGTTCATTATGTTCATTGATTTTGTCGAAATACCAACGTCGGGATGCACTTGTTTCAATATTTTGTGTATATAAATGGCGTAACTTTGTCTCCGTTGCTTCCTACGTTTGCTGCCACTGCTGGTGTTGAGGTAACTTGAATTATTCTTGACGATTTTACCACTGACTTTCGGCGGCATGGTGACTGCGACTGGATTTGGGCTGACTGAATACTTGCACTGCACTAGACAGACTGAAGACTTGACCGACCTGCCTGAACTTGATTGAACTGATTGTGATACGCACGTGTTTGACTGACGTTGTCTCGTGTCTTTTTTATAGCGCCATCTACCGTATCAATGACCAGAAATTGACCAATAGGGATTTTTTTATACATTACGTCATCTCATACGTTTGTTGCAATGCATTGTGGGCGACGGTTGCTAGGTAACAGTAATAAAAGTGTGATAGTTTTGAATAGAATTTTTTTTTACTAATTTTGTGAATTTTTGGTGGTTTTAGATGCTTGGACTGATGGATTTGAATGACATTTGGAGGTTTTGAGGTGTAAAAAAATATTCAAAACCACAATAAGACCATGCAAGACGACCCAAACCCCCAAACCATTCCGTAAAAAATGTGGCACCCGACATCAGAGTGATAATAGCCGACCCTGTGAGAAGTTCAGTCGTCCATGTAAAAAGAACCTTGATTTTTGACAATTTTTTAAAAAGAAATTCAGAAAATTGTCCTACGAATTTTAAATTTTTTTAATCGATTTATGAAGACCATTTTTTAATTGTGGAATTCAGGATTGGGTAAAATACAGTACGGTATATGCGTTGCATTTGAAAATACAGGTACCATACAAAATTCTAAATTATCGACTCGATATAAAGAAAATACAAAATAAAATAAAAAAATATACGGTATTTCATCTACTGGGTCCTAGATACCAGGGTATTTGGAATAAATGATAGAAAAGTACTGAGCTTTAAAATCAACGTATGATAGCCGAGTGGTTAAGTCGTCTGACTCGAAATTAGATGGAATTTTTTCGCACGGGTTTGAATCTTGTTCACGATGAATTTTTTTTTTTATTGTAATTTTTGAACACACTTTTCATGTATGTAATTTGTGTAAATTTATTTAAATTTTTATTTTAATTTGACAAAGTTTTCGAAAATTATTAATTAAATGATAATTCACTGCATGTGATAAAGTTCGAGCATTCGAGATTGATTTCATCATGACAGGTTAAATTTTGTTTGCCACATTTCTCATTACCACACTCGATTTTCTCACCCCCAATAATAGATAAGAGATAAATGACTGCAAGATGCATTACAACAGTTGTATGTAGTGTGTCCAAAGTTTTTTGGATGAATAAAAAAAAGAAATTACAAAACTGCACCAAACACAAACATTTGCTTGAATTAAATTCGTTCACAAAATTGTAATATTAAATAAATAGATTAGATGGAAGTAGATTTGTTTTTGCTCTAATTTTGTGCAAAACTTAAATCTGTTTTTCTAAAAAATTATCCAACATTAAAGATATACATTGTATTTGATGGGGATCACACCACACGCAACCTTTTTAAAGATCTTTAAAGATGCTTAAATCTTTTCTGTGTGATTCTGTAAATGATTAAACCAAGTTTTAAGATTCAAAATTAACCATACGATTTATTCAGTGATAATTTTGTACTACATGTTCTCTAAAGGTATTTTTTTAAATTCGTGTGCGAGGAAGTCGCCGACGCCGACAAAGTGTTCGACGCGTACAGTCACGAGGATGAACAGTGGGTTGTGGACTTTCTACTTCCGGGTCTCGAAGCAAGCACTCCCGTGTATAAACTGTCTCCACAACAGAGATTGGCTCGGAGGTGAATACATAATCGATCAAATCGTGAGATCCGTTCGTAGCAGCAGGAGGACAATCATCATACTGACAGATTGTTTTCTGAGGAGTCCGTGGAGTCGGCTGGAATTCGACGTCCCACTACACTGTATGCGTACCCAAAGTAACACTATAGTCAAAACCGGAGTACGGGGTACTCAAAGTTAGGAAAATAGCTGTTTTCGGAGGTTGTGGGATCTGCCAAAACGTCGACAGAGCCACTAGATTTTGTATAGTCACAAAGACAACGTATAATAATCAAAGTAACTTGTTTTTTGTATCAAGAGAGCACAGTTTTCCTCAAGGGGAGATGTTTTATACTCCTGAACACAGGATTGTGGGATACCAATGGGTTTCTCCAATCCTGGTGTAGGCAGCCAAGGTGGGTCAGCAAGAAAAGGGACTTGCGAGTCACGGGTGGATGACTGCCGGGCATGAGTTGTTACTCGAGAACTCCAAAGAGGCGTGAAGATGGCCTGCCCTATTTTCTTGGAATGGGGAATTAATGATATATTTCCTAGTTTCTCTTTTACTCTTGATAAATACTACCATTACAATATTTATTCATGGTTATCTTAATCACTCTGACAAAAACGTTTCTCTCAGTAATATTCTATTTGAGTCAGTTATTTAAACACGACACCTAAATATGATGCGTCGTTTGGGAGCCCAGGGGTCCCGTCACAAGCTACTAATGCACTGGTATGCCAAAATTGAATTATTTTAGATTTGGTGTTTTAAAAAATGATTAATATTATTTATCAATTTTATTTTATAATTGTATTGTATTGATTGTATTTTATTTTATTTTATTTTATTTTTAACATAAAATTATTTGTCCAAATTATGATTTAACTGAATATGAACATGTTTACATTTGATTCCTTTTTATTTCTTCAGTAAAACGCAAATAAAATTACCAATTGAAATTAGCAACATAATCCATCAATAATAGAACAAACCAAATTTATGTCTCCATTGTTTTGAGATGGTCGAGTCAACGCCAAGTGGAACGACTCTTTATTTCTTAGTTTCAACAAAATTTCACTGCAACACTGAAGGCGGCATTCAGTCAGGAAAAACAAAAGTAAAAGCCGAAAATCCTTAGGTTAGGTTTAGCCAAAATATTCCGCCAAATGGCCGCAGGGTATTTTTTGGTGTCAGTGATTTCCGGTCACCTAACCTAACCTAAAATCATAGCTTGTTTTAATGTGTTATTTAATGTTTCATAATGAGGAAAATGACAGTTTTTTTTAAAAACATTTCAATCAATTCATCTATTTACACAAGTGATTGAATTTCCTTTTAACAGATAAAATCAATAGGAATTTCTAGTAAAATCGTCAACATAAAAACAACCTCCATTTTTCAACAACGGGAAACCCAGAAAAGAAATCATTTCCTGTTTTCTTTAATTTGTTTATTATAAAAAGACTAAATGTTTAACCAGAAGCAATCCTGATTGTGCATGGAGAAAATAAGGTATGTAGTATATCACTTGATATTTGATCTGTTATATTTTAAAATTATAAAGTTTAAATACGGTACAGACAGTTTAAAGAGAATTTAATCAAAAGACGTATTTCCTCTTGTCATTTTCTCGGAAACGGTGTTTGAATAATGGTTGAATCCAAAAATTATCTCATTTAGCCGTGAAAGTTTACACTCCCCCTCCACCTGCACTGTTTGCTCAATTACGTACTAATCATGACAATTTTTTTTATGACCAACCATGCGTGTTTGTATCAAAATAGTCCAAAAAATGTTACTGAGTCGTATTCCTTTCACAAGTCTATAGACAGACAAAGATGACATTTATTCTGTTTTGTTACATCAGAACAGCCAACGAAAACTGAATTATACATGATTTATGATTCCATATATAGGCAAATGGTGCCCCGTTGCACTAAGCAATATATAGTAAAAGAACAGAAACTAGTTTGGATTCGATGCACACGGTATTAGTGTTGTCTCTAGATGAACTCTTTTTAAGCTTAGATTTAAATGTGCAAACAGCACATAATATTGTTATTTCACACCAGAAAGGTGTTTAAATAGTGATCACATTTTACACCTATTAACACCTATCATTTTTCACAGTGCATCTTATGTTGCAATTATTTCGGAAACTAAGTTTGAGAAGTGCCTGAATCCCTCAAATTTGGCAATTTTTCACTCTCGCACCCATGAATTTCTTATGGTCAAAGTGTGCTTCACGTTCACGCCTGTTTCAAACCTTTCTGACATGTGTTTTTTTACTTTTAATTCATTACTGATAATGTGGGAATGTATTCTGAAAATTACTGTGCACCTATAGACAGAAAAATCTTTTCTATACGGTACATACCCAATGCTGCCCAAACTGCAACTGAGTAGTTCAACTCTCTGCCACTAGGGACAAAGACTGTGCTGGCTTTATATTGCGCTTAACGCTCGAAATAAATACAACAATATTTTTGAGGCTGTGTATGAACATGTGATACACGGAATTTTATTCAAACACTTGGAAAAATAGAGGGGAAACTGATTTCCGGAAGAACGTTTAAATTTAAGTGGAGTTTGGGTTTGGTGAGGAACTAAAAGGTGATAAATAGAAAGTAAAGAGGGAACTAAAACGTGAAAGGAAAAGAAGGTTTTTGGAGTACAGAAACGGTCAGTGACAATTATACAGTATTTGTTAATACTGTTTGAATGGAAATGTATGTTCTCAACATTACTGTTATTAAATTCATTCGTAGATAACGCTAGGAATCTATCAGACTCATGTTAGCTCAGGGGAGCTGAAATCCCATGTGTCACTTCAGTTTCTCGAAAAACCGAAAACTGTAAAACAAATTTTTTTGTAATTCTCTCTAGAACCGCTCATCATCATAACAACTGACCTGAAAACCATCGTGATACAAAATTCAACATTTATCAGAAATCGACATGTTTACACTTTTCCCACTTCTCATCTTGCCAGTGCTGATCTCCGCCAATTATTCGTGTTCAATACACTGTCGTAATTCCAAGCCTGCTAAAGAATTGGACAAATACTGTTCGTGTTCACGACAGTCAAACTCTAAATTTACCAACATCATGTGTCCCAGAAAGTTGGGTATCGAACCCTACGCCCATATTAAAAATGATTATCAATTGATGATAATTAAATTAAACGGTGCAAACAAGAAAATACGTTTTCATTCGTTACTGTGGTTTCTGTCGACTTTAAGCCGATGTCTCATTTGGCAATATATGCCGCATTATCAGTGTTTGTCATTAGAATTTTCTAATTTTTGTGGGACAAATGAGTTTACATTGATCGGAATCAACGGTATTGGCCGACTAAAAATATCAAATAGCTGCTTAGAATACGTGATATTTCCAAACAATAATTGGCCGCAAAAATTAAAAGTTCTCGACTTGAGTTGTAATAAATTAACGCAACTACCTCAAACTGAATTCGAATCAAAATTACACACGTTAGACATCAGTAATAATCTTTTTTCAAATGCTTCGAGAAACGATTTCAATAATACCTTTTATTCCCGATTGCAAACTCTCAATATTTCGATGAATAAGTTGTCGATTTTACCGTCAGATTTACTCGTTGATTTAGAGCACTTGCAAGTTCTCGATCTCTCGCATAATTCCATTTCCTCTTTCCCCGAGTTACGCGTGAAGAAAAATTCACCTTTACTTCAACTAAATTTAAGCAGTAACAACATCTCTACGTTACCAAGTTTTGCATTATATTACTATTTAAATCTCACTCATTTAGATTTAAGTAATAATTCGATAAGCGATTTATCCCAATTAAATCGACGGCAATTTGAAAATGTAAAGAATTTGAAATATCTCAATTTATCACAAAATTCAATTTTCCAATTTCCAGACTTTGATTTTTCATCGAATGACATTCATCTTGACCTGTCCTACAATTTTATTACGGTATTAACTGTACCCTTTAGAGTAAATTTTCAAAAATTATATTCTAAATGTTTTATTGACTTGTCTCATAATGCAATTCAATCATTCAATTCTAAATCGTGGAGGGGAAATATTCTCCAAACTTTGACTTTTCGTTGCAATAATTGCTCCTTAAGCGAATTGCATCCGAAAATGTTCATAGAAAATGATAATGACTTTGATCTATCGTTCAACAAAATCAAAGCATTGAATT
>JAQFZO010000566.1:0-23103 GCA_034695885.1 Geophilus flavus
CACACCGTTTAAAAACAAAATTTAGGTTCCCAGCACCTATGCAAAGCTGTAGCTTGAGCTTAAGCATTGGCGTAAGCTCCCATTTGCGGCGGGCCTTAAGTATTGCAATTGAGCTTCGCACTTGGTTTTGAGGCTTATACGCTTCAAATTTTCCAATTGATTTTAAGCACACAAGCATGCGCACTGTTCAAAAGCAAGATGGAAATCCCCAGCAAGCCCAAGCACCTATTCGTGATATAATTTTTTTTGTTTTATTGTAATAAGTCGTGCTTTTAAAGGACAATGGACTGACTCATACGGCTTTGTGGCAAACTGGAACTATTTTTGCAATGAGGTTTACAAGCTGACATACAATCGTGGACAAAAAATTGACCAAAATAGACTTAACCAGTCTATGTGGAAAGTATTTCTTATGTATCTTAAGAGGGAAACCTCTCAACACCACTTCTACATTTCATGTCTACATAGCTAACTGATCTGTCAGCCTCTAAGTGACGTATGCACACCTAAGAGGGCCTGGGTGAGTCTGCTTCGGTCAGTGCTTTCCCAACAACTTTTTTGATCATGATTGTACAGCACTGGTTTGCAAGCTTTCTTGAGAAAATATTGCAATTGTAGCTGAAAAACCAATTGCTCTTAAAGACAATAATGCATGCCAGAGTATTAGATGACCCCAAGATTTTTAGCTCAAAATTACAGGTAATTGTTCATAGCAGTTATTAAGAATGTTGTTCCACTTATTTACTTCCCAATGTGGTAAATGTTCAATATCTATACTTGTGTATAACTCAACCCCTTGTTTTTGACACACAATACTGGCACTTTTAGAAGTTGTGCACCTATTTTTTATGGGGGGAGAAACTTATAGCCCTTCCTCTATGTGCTTTGTCCCATTAGTAGGTGCCAAGGGGCATCTTGGTGCTGAAGCTAATCATTCTCCTTTTCTTGTAAATATTTTTGATTGTGTGTTGTTTGTGTTTTATTAATGTGCTTGTTATTCATATTTTTGTGTTTGACAGGTCCTGTATGGCCTAAGCAGCTGCTTAGGACCTTGAATTGTATGTACTACTAGTGCTCTTCTGTTTTCGCTTTATTTTTGGGTTTCTGCTTGTACTTTTCCACTTTAACTATTTCGTTTTAAGATTGTTTTGGCTTGTTTTTTTTCATTTTGGTTTTGTCAGTGTCTTCTTTCCACTTGGATTGAGTTCTTCGAGAATTGTGTGTTTATTGGATTTGTTTTAATGTTGTCTGTGGCAGATACCGTATGACAATAGTAGCCACTCTGGGGACCTTAAAGAATACAATACTACTATTACTTAGTTTTTATTGAGTCAACTGTAATTTTCGTCATTGCCTTTCCCCTGTACCTACTACTTTAAAGTGTTCTTTTTAATTAAAAATGAGTAAATGTGGTATTTTACTCCCTTCTGACGTGAATGAGTAACTTGTTTTTCACATAAACGATTGTCATGGTTAACTCTTAATTTCGTTCAATGGCATTGCCAGGACATGACGAGCATCAATTAGGAAAACTTAACTACCAAATCTTATTGACGTGTTTCATCTTTTCTAACTTTTAGTATACTGAATCCTAGCTGCATTCAATTTGAAATCTTATTCTTACTTCCTCCAGTCTGTTATTGGCTGATTGTGATCACGTGTCGTACTGTACTTATTTTTACCATTGCCCTTTCAGAAATGATATGTTTTGTGAGAGAAAACAAATAAAACTTTAAGCTAAAAATTCCACTCTTAACCTTTTACTTATTTCTTCACTTTTAATTCAAAATATGACACAAAACATGTAATTTCTAGAAGGGCAATGGTAAAAATAAGTACAGTACTGTATGACACGACAACTGATCACAATCAGCCAATAACAGACTAGGAAAATAAGAATAAGTTGTAAGTCACTTATTTTTCAAATTAAATGCAGCTACTGACTATACCATGAACATCACACCTTATATTAGCAATTCACAAATCAGGTTAGAAGCAGTACATCAAACACCCTAGTCAACTTACTGTACAATCTGTTGCATGTTCAATTCGCATCATTCCATTGCTTTTGTTTATTTCCATCATTTCTTAGTTAACCATAAATTAACTTTCCATTTTAATGTGTACAATACTATATTTCAACCTTACACAACCATCAATTTATAAGTAAATTAATTTACTTAAACTAACACTGCAAAAAATTTCAGATTTACAAAGGAAAATTAAATGTGAAATTCATCTTTAAATTGTGGGAAGTTGATTTGAAAGATAATGTGTAGCTTTGCCCACAAATTTGCAGATGTGAAAATCTTAATTTATTCTTGATCTGCAGCAAATTAATGTGTGTAAAGCTGAAATTTTTGCAGTGTAATTATGAATCAAAATCAAACATTCTTATTTCTTATTTTGAGATGCAAATAGGAAAATCCTGTAATTCTATTGCAGACATCATGATACAAAGATATTTTTGGACAATCATTTATAATAGTTTTAAGTGTGCGGTGATAAGCTGGCATCAACTGAAATGGTTAGCTTTTAAATTAAACCTCTTCCTTGATTTTTTGTTAGTTATACAATTTTCCTTAATTTACTCATTAACATTGCCATTATGATCTAGATTTGGCACTCAAACGCCAGAATAAAAGTTCTGATCCGCTATTTGCCAACATCAAATGGTTGTTAATGGCCAATAAACCAGAGTTCAAGAGATTTATTCTGTGAATGTCTTTTCTGATTCTTCTCACAAATGCACACATTCGAGTGAGAGAGTAATTATCGAGGTTTAATTTAAATCAACTATTAGCTAATTCGCAGTTAATTACAAATTCAATCCCTTAGGTAATTAATCCATCACGCTTATGCCATAATTAGCAAGATTTGCAATCATTTCTTCGCCAATTTCAAGCATTCCTTCTGCATTTTCCAAGAATAAAATAAAAAAGTATATTGTGGATGTTTAAATAATCCACTTAAATAAAGTAAATATAGGTGAAAAAATTGCTAACTATCTAAGGGATTCAAAAGAACAACAAATTATAATTTGTTTTTCAATAATTTTTTTCTAAGGATTACAAAGGCTTTCCAAACTCGGAAATAGCAAATAATATCTTGATCTTTTTATAGCATGTGACTTGATTTTATTTTTATCAGTTGTGCAATAACTGTAATTTGATTTCAAGTTTCATTTTAAGGATGTTTGTTTTTGAGTATTTTTTTTGCTTGTTTTGGAAAAAAATAAAAAATAATAAGTATCATTTACCTACAGTACTTTAATATGCAAAACATATTTCGAAATTTCACATAAATTTTCAAACTATTGATGTGAGGAATAAAAGTTTCCAGAGAATAAAAAACTGTACATGGTTTCACTCAATTTAGATGAGCAACATCCATATATTGAATAACACAACTGATAAACTAGAGAAGAAAATGATATTGCTCAATTATGGTTTCTAAAATATGTTTTTGTGACATTTAAATTAATTTTGTTATCACAGCAATTTTTTTTGGTGAATAAAAATATGAAAATTGATCTTTTAATCAATTTTGAAAACATGTTCAGGGCCAATGAGTCTGTTCAAAAGAGTATGTCACTAAGGAGTTTAGAGTTTCACATACATCACATTACTTATCACGTAAGAAATTTTGTAAGATATCTGATAAACCTTGAGAGACAAAACAAACGAAATGAGACCTGACATCTTAAATAAAAATAGCATGCATCCTAATACATAGGTGTATGAATGTATGAAATATATGTGACATCCCTTTAGTAAAACACAAATTTCAATTCCACAGAAAAAAACAATTTCTGCCAACACACAAGAATATTCATAAGATGTCGTTTGTTATTTTTGTTTACGTGAAGTCAAAAAAAAACTTTAAAAAATATTTCCTTAAGTCTTTGGAAAAGGCATAAAAAAACACATTTATGGCAAAATTTAATTTAATCAGGGAAAATAAAATTTTTTTGTAATAATTTTAATACCATCATTTAGTCAAAGACAGGTCGATTACAGTATCCAAATGATAGATTTCTTGCTTTATTTACGGCTGTTGTACAACTTGTACACCTGCCAAAAACGAACAAAACATTGGGCAAACAGATAAATGCAAAAAATCAGACTCTATCTTTCTATAATAATTTCACTGATGTAATTCTAAGGCCCGGAGCAAATGGGCGCTTATGCTTGTGCTTAAGCTCAAACCAAAACCATTACATAAGATAGGTGCTGGGAACCTCCATTTTGTTTTTGAACAGTATGCATGCTTGCACACTTACAAATCATAACAAGTTGGATCAGGAAATATGTCTTAAAACCAAGCACGAAAGCTCATGCGCAATACCGTACTACGTACATAAGCACAAGCGTAAGCACCCATTTGCTCTGGGCCTTATTACAGTAGAATCTGCTTACATCATCATTTTTGGAAGTGGGAAAAAAGTGATGTTATATGCGGGTTGACATAACCAGATAATTTTAGTATTATTTTAGAAGGGATTTGGGAAAATAAAATATTGACATTGTAAGTGGTTCCACAGTATTGCTACTTCATAAAGGACTTTAAAATTACAATTTAATTCTCTTATTTCTAAAGTGTAACCAAGTTCACCATCAACAAAGTAGAGGGTAAACTTAAATAATAGACTTAACCCTTCCGTTTTCAATTAAAATTGTAAACTTCACCCAATTCTTTCATGAGTTAACCTCACAGCCATAAAAATCACTTCTTCTAATTCCTCTCATAACTACACATTAATTACCTCGCACTTTAATAATGTCTACAACTAGTAAAGATTAAAGCCGTGAGGCACATATTCCACAACGTCATGTTGACGTCTACAGTGATGGGAGCATTATGATGGGAGTGAGTGCAGATGACAGTGAAAGGACTTTGACACACAAGTTCACTTTAATTATGCAGTACTAAATGCCCTTGGGTTGTCTGTGATCAATTTAAGGTTGCTGTAATACTACATGTAGTAATATACAGAAATTGGTAAAGTTCAAACTATAAATAGCAGTGGGTTAACAACGATTTGATTCAATCATAAGAGTAATAAAGAAAAAATACCTTTTCCTCCTGTTTTTTTAATTACAGTTCTGACGTGTGATTTACGTTTGTTTGACATTACGACATATCAAAAGGAATTTGTGTATTAAAGTAAAGAAAATTTTTCCAAGGATACAAGATAGAAAAATTGGATTCATGTGATGAGAACGCCGTGGGAAATCTGTAGATGAGCAGTCAGTGTGTAAGGAAAATGGATTGCTTTCTACATGCTCCACCCACACACATTTTTTTTATTCCTTGCATCACAAGTTCCTTTCCTTTTTGGAGTTGAGAGCCCATTAAACAAAATCCCATTGAAAAAGACATTTTTTTCATTGTTTCTAATGAAATTTCACACGTTACCAAGGCGCTAACACCTGTTCTGCCCCATTCAATCTAATCGAGGAAAATTAGGTTTCAACTTTTCACTTGTAATTTTATTTTGTTTTTCTGTTTTTCTTGTAACTGATGAATTGAACTGAAGAGTAGAAAAAAATTTCCCAGTCGCGATTTCCCCAGTTAGTAGAACAGGTGGTAAAAAATTGGCGCCTTGAGTAAAAGTTAGGTGTGGGAGATATAAAGTTAAGAATTGTGGTTTGATAGGTGGAAACTGTCAATTTAGAGTTTAGACGTCCCATAAAGTATTATAAGTAAAGAGATTTAGTCAGTGTTGAACCAGCATTCGCTGTCCAGCTGAAAGACCTTAAAGAAACTCTTTATTTCGATCAAGACTGATAGCGGTGACTGCGTAGAAAAGTGCACAAGGGACAATGGGACAACTTCGAGTTAGATCAACTGAAATCCTACATCAGCCTTTCGACTAAAGTTTGGTGGAGATGGCAACGAGCTGAATTCAAAGTTAAAAGACTTTATTTGCTTTTTCCATTCAGTTATGCCAATTTAAAGTAAAACTAGTATTTATCTCTGATACACATCCTGTTCACATTTGAATCATTTTCTACATCACCTGCCCACTTTGAGAAATTAGTCTTCACTTTAAAAAAATGCAGGTAAGGTATGGCCAGAGTAGCTGCTGGCGACCTTATAAATCTTATATCTTACTTTCTTTAAAAAAAATGGCGGATCGTCTATAATTCAAAGTGACTTTGAATTATAGAAGATCCGCAATTTTTTTTGGAAGAGACTTCTATCATAAAGATGGTAAGAGTAGGCACTCAGTCATTTTCTTTGTCTGTTTGGGAAATCACCAAATGCCATGTCACGTGACCTTTGACAGTGGCGCTATCGTGTGGCTGGGTTTCTATAAATTGAGGTTTTCTTTGTTCTTGTATTTAATTATGCATAATTCGGACTTATTTACTCTGATTTAACATTTGGTGTATTGTAATTTGTTAGGATGATAAGTGATTCTTAAAAATAAATAAAAATAAAGAAAATAAGAAAAAACAAGGTGATAACAAAGGAATCAGCTGGAATTAGCAACCCAGCCACTGCAGCGCTTGTGCCGTTTGGACTTGATTTCCTTAAAAAGGGGTAGAGTGCCGACTCTTTCTTTCTTTACTCTATGCTTCTATTCTGTAACTTGACGTCACAAGTCTAAAACATGCATCCTTTCCCTTAATTTTTCATTCACACAAAAATTATGTCGTCCAAGTGGACACCATGGACAGTAATCAACCCACAAGTTGGAGGTTATTTCAGGTTAATGATGTAGAAACGGAAAACTTGTGAACAGTTGATTTCCGATTGGTGGTGGTTCAAATGTGAACATATAGCATCATGAATGACTGAAATGAAATTTTTCAGCTCACGTGAAAAGAAGTGTGTGTGATTTCACGCAGGATGCAAGTGAAAACATGTTTTTTGTTTATAACACTATGTTTACATGGTCATAATATTACGAGTGAAGTGAATTTTCACTATGTAGTTTCACTTGCAAACCAGTAGGTGTTTACTATAGGCTTTAAAGGTGAAAAGTGTTCATATATAATGTAAATCCAAGTGACTAATAAAAAATTTATTAGACACTTAATTTTGCTCAATTTAATAGCAAAAGAGTCTAATTTTTATACGTCTATTGCACAAATTAGACCTTCTAAAAACCTTTATTACTAAAAAGTGTCGCCATTTTCTAGTTGTTTCTGTGAGTCTAATCAAAGAGTGACTAAATTTCATATCAATCATGGCTAAATTTAATGAGTTTAAACGGAAAGTGACTGAAATTTAAGTAGATGGTTGCTAAATTTAATAAAAATTTAGCAATCATCGATTTAAATTTTAGTCACTCTTCAATTAGACCCACTAAAACGAATAGAAACCAGCGATATTTTTTAGTCACTTTAAACGCCTAAAGATTAGGCAAAAAGATTGACTGTGTATAAAATAAGGCATTCCTTTAAAACTTTGAACCTTTAATAAAAGTCAGGGAAACATGTTTACAAACTTTATAAACATTGAAATATTATTAAATAACCATACTAAAGTATCCCCCGTATTGTATTTGGGTCAGGTGCTTCACTGCACTGCTTGAATATTGCACTGCTGTGAAATCACATTTGTCATCTTTCAACGAATTGTTGGGGGTAACGGACCAAATTCAGTCAATTTCAGCAATAGGTATGAATTTGTATGAATCCGAAAGTTATTAAACTGTTGCTTCATCTCCTTGACGCATAAAGTTGGACAACCCCGTAAAACTATGTCACACCCAGTCGGTGAAGTCCCGATATAAAGACTTTAAAGTGATTTACTACAATTTTATTATCAACACCCATTCTTATCTAACACTTCTCACGCAACGTGCATAGTACAACGAACTGCGTATCCGTATCAATAACCATATGAAAAAGTGACATAAAAGGTTTTAGTAACGAACAAACCGGAATCAATCTACTATACCTAACCAAAACCGAAAATAAAAATAATTTAATGGGTAATACTGCACGCAGACTGATAATATTACTGGATAACTTTTTTAGGGTTATGGCCATAAACCATTCGGCATGTTTACTCAAACATAAAATAGTTCTGTCCGATGTATACATCTAGGTGGTCAACCTTTAGGGAATTGCCCTCAATGTTTGAGTAAAAAAATATTACAAAATTGTATATTGGTCGTGTACACAAACCAAATGCACACCTGCTGCTTTAATTTATTTTTATTTGATTTTTTGATGCAACAAATTAAATGTGGCAAATATTTACGAAAGGAAAAGTTGTGTAATTTAATTGTTTACTGAATATGATGAAAGGAAGGAAGGAAGGAAGGAAGAAAAGTTCGTTTATTAAAGAAGAAATTGGCATTTGTTTTGTGCAGTGGTGCAAACAAAGTTAGGGATGCGATAAAAGGAGATTCACGAAACAATATCTCTTGTTGATGTCTGTTGAAATGGAGTTGGATGTCTTACATAGTGTATAACATTCGATTATTATCTGCACGAAGACAATTCACACTGCAATTAGGCCAGGTGCGATTCACAGTAGACAGTAATAACTACACAATTTTCTGAAACAAGGACACCACGAGTGGAAAGACACTTGAGATTAGGTAGGTTATATAGCATGAGTTTCTTAATACCGTATACTAAAGGGATTTTACTGAGGTCAATGGTTCAGAGGATAAAGAAAGTTAGATGAATAACTTTGCATCCAAGACAGAAGTTTTTTTTAAAAATTTCAACAACAAGAGATTAAACTGCTTGTTTACAGTTTATTTTTTGCTCGACAGGGCCCACTGGAAATTGAATTTTTATATTCATATCGGTATTAACTGGGCTTTGCTTTCATGAAGAAAAATTGAAAATTTGATGACTATGTATTTACATTTAAATGGCTTTTTTTTCCTCCTGAATTTTATATCTCATTTTAATGGGAGTCATCATCAGTTGTTTCTTGCTTACTGTATATCAGGGTATGTGAAATTCAGATTTAAGATCTCGATTAAAAGTTTGTTGCCAGTTTTATAATTGATTTAAATGAGTGTGTGGGTGTTTTATACTGCTTTTTAGACGTTAACAGGCAACAAGATCCGAGTTGTGTAATAGGATGAGGTTGTTTTAGCTGCAACATTTACGATCTTTCACCCAGATTCAATTTGAAATGTGTTTTTTTGCAGTTACATAACAAAACAACGTGTTTTGATCAACAAGTACGGAAATTTAAGAGTTTCTTTCCTTCCTTTTTTCCTTTTTATTTGTTTTTCTATTTTTGTGTGGGTGGTGAATTGGTGTTTTTTTGTACGAACTTTACTGTAAGAGGTTAAATGACATGTCGTTTGGTCTCTTTAAGGGAAGTTTACGAGTAAGCAGAGATATTGGCTTTCTAGCAAAACATTTATTGTCACTTAAACCGTCCTGCTGAGTCACTGTCAACGACAGATTTTGAACGGCCAATCGTATTATGAGCCGGACGACGAGTTGTTTGTATTTTAGCGCGATATTTCCAAGCCGAAAAAAGAAAATTTATTATTTATAGGAAGGTTAAATCGCGAGAAGTGGACAAATTGATCGTGCAAAAGATAACACGACAAAGTGCCATCACGTGCGATGAATCACAATATCGCAAGTGAAACGTGAGACACATTTTTTTTTATAACGAAATGTCTCGACGACGCACATTATTTGATTGCCTTAACAACACAATTTGTTTTCAACTTTCAAAACTTTGCAGTTGTTTGAATTGCCCAACGACGAGTGTGCGTTAAGATAAAAGCAAACACTCGATTCGAGCACACAATTGCGTAATCATAGCTCGTGATAGAACCTCCATACTCGAAAACCACTTTCATTAACCAAAAGACTCAAGGTAGAAAAAAGGGGATCAAGCAAACTTCGAATCGTTTCGTCTCACCTTTCCTCGCTGAAAACGATAAGACGCGACACACACTTTCTCTGTATTTATGTCAGCTTGTTTACATTGTGGAGACGTTAATTTGAATAGTCGAATTTCAAAAATAAGAGTCAGTTTTATAATTGTGAGATTTTGATTAAATGGTAGATTTGTATTAAATTTTCTACCTGGATAAATTCTTTGACCTAACTAGCAAACTGTTACGAATGTGCGGAAATTAGATTTATGATTTGTGATTGAAAACGATTGATGTGTCAAACAAATCAATTGCCAATTGCTTGACGACAGATGTCATCGTATTGATTCTTGTACAAAATTTTCTACACTGCTTTATGAAATATAGCATAAGGTGCATTCAATGCTTATACTTCATACGCGTAATGTAACTTCTTGTAGGTGCAGGCAACCGGAAGTTATGCAATATGGGTCAAAAGGCATTTTATCTTCTACTCGTTAAAGGTGTGTAATGCAACTGACAGTTCAGGTGATTAAACACACTTTAGCACTTAGCAATCAGGCTGGATGAAGATGGTTAAAGATAAATGAGAACATGAATTAAATGACTTAAATTTTAGTCACTTTTCATTCAGCCCACTTAAACAACTGGAAAAACATTTGAACCACTTTTTCAGACGTAGTCATGACTTTTTTGAAACTTAATTTTTAAGTGTTACCATCAGTAGGAAACTAACTAGGTGAGTTCATAAATGAATTTAAACATGTTTATTTCGGTTTACACATGTGCAACTAGTGTTTGCACACATGATGTCAGATATGATTGGTGCAAACACATATTGCACATGTGTAAACCGAAATGCACATGTTTAAATTCATTTATGAACTCACCTACTGTTTACATTTGGGGAGAGGCTTTGTACACCTTTAACCTGAAATAAGTAATACAAAACCTCCAACGTATGGGTTGATTACTCCACAGTGTCCACTTGGACGACACCATTTTTGTTTGAGTGAAAAATCAAGGCAAAGGAGGCATGTTTCAGACTTGTGATGTCAAGTTGTACAAGATTCACCATTTTTAAAAAAATGTAGAACACTAATATTTCGCAATATGGGTGGGTTAAGTAGAAAAGTGGTTCAAATGTGAACCGATTGAATAGACATTCAATCGACTTTAGCCATTTATGCTATTGGTGTACGTAATTTAGACTCGTAAGCCACTAAATGAAGTATCTAATGATTTTTTTAGACAATTGAATTTCCAGAGTATGAGATTAAGCAATGACTGGCTGGCTGGCTGGCTGGCTGCGCAAACTAATACGTATAAAACATCAGTGATTTTATTGTGTTAGGTAACTAGTCAACGTTATTGGATCATTTTAATTGAAAATTACGGAATAATTAATTGATCGCATACAATGAAAGGGGAAAATTCTATTATGATTAAGGATTATGGACAGCCCTTGTTCGATGCCCCTGCTGAGAAAACTATTACCTATATACCTGGCAAGGGATCAAACTCTTGGTAAGATTAAATATGAAAGGAACATTAAGTTTTAAAAGAAATATAAGAAAAATCCAATACAAGTTGTTCGCTATTGTTTGTTTGGGCACAGTCGCCTAGAAACGAGTCTTCCGGATTCTTGCACTTTTAATTCAACTCGTATTGGTTCATCGTTTTTATATTGGATTTCATTCAACCAGTGGGGATATATATTTTTAGCTACAATTGAAATTTAATTCATGCGTTGCCCGGCATTCGAACGGATTTTGCTTACTTTGTGAGTAAACGAACGTAATGACGTACCTAATAATGTAATCAATAATTACATTTTTCTAAAATTAATTAAAAGGGGAAATTAATTCACTTGTTGTAAGAAGATTTATTTCAAATTGTTGATGGTGTTGGAAGTGTGTAATTCCATTTGATAAAGTTTGAAAATATGTTTGTGGTTGTCAGATTTCATTTATTTCTTCTTGTCGTTATCGAATGATGTCTTTCCCATTCCCATGTTAGTATCCGAAAACAGGTGTCGTTCGACACACTTCAAGTCTTTCGTTTCGTTTATTTCTGTTTTTCTTCGTATAAATGAATTGTTTTTAGGACTATTTTTTTCAGATATTCATTAATAAATGTGTCAGCAAGCAATTTTCTATTCCCAGCGGGAAGGGCAAAATTAAATTTTAGAAAAATGGATCTGTTGAATTTTTTTTTTTTTTTGTTAAATGGTAACCCTTTAGTTGAATGGGAGATAAATGGTGAGGGAAATTGATTTCTAGACTAACTCAAGGGAATATTTGAAGGCAGGTAGAACGTTTTTCACACGTGCTTTATTCACTATAAAACCAGAGTGAAGGATTCATAAAAAGATCTCGAACAAATTGTTTTGTGCAAAAGATGATTTTAAATGGGGTTTTATCATTACGGAAGTTTCCTTTTTGAGTGGAAAAAATTGCGTAAAGTGTTTTTGGAATAAAGCGATTTGTTCTGCCCTATGGTTTTATGTTTTTATCGAATTAAGTGAGTGAAAACATGAATTTATTATTTATAAATAGACTGGTAATCAGTTTTTGGTTCTAACCTAGTCGTCAAATTTTTTATAAAGGAATTGATTAATAATTTATTTTAATTAAAAAACTTTTGATGGATTTTAAATTTTTAACATTAGATCAAATTTTACGAGATTAAATAACGGAAGTCGACCATGAAATTTAGTGGGTCAACTCAACCCACGTGTATTTACAGTCGAACGTCGTTATAACGAAAACTCCTTATTACGAAATACGATAGTTGACGATTTTCTAGGTATAGCTCAATCGCTCAATTGATGGGTAGAGTTTAGATGACGTCATATAATCCTCTTTTAGTTTTATCTGTCATTGACATATTTTCATCATCAATTTTGCAATCATGATTGACGAAACTGAACGTGCATATGTCGACGTTTTTATGCATTATGTCGTCATAAACCCTAATATCAACAACTAAATTGCATTTATCTTTATCGGCAAATCACTAAAGAAAACTGGGATGGAAGTTCATTATAATGAGGTTCGATTACAGTTCAGATTCATTTCTTTAACTGTAAGGGGCGAGAGGAAAATCCCTTTCCCCAATTAAAATAATTGAGAAATTATATTGTGTTCAAACGATTAAATACTAGTTGTGCTGCCTTCAATGAAATCATTTTAATTCACAATATTGACCCACTCACGACTCTTCAAAAAAAAAAAAAACTTCTCCAGTCAGTAATCACGACTGTAGAGTAATTACAAATCAGATAACTCGAATGATGTAAAATAAGGTCAATATTGATTGTAGAAAACCCATCAACCCCTCCCACAACAAATTGATTTATGTTGTAATTATTATTTCACAGTTTATCAGTAAATTCTCTTCAATTGAAGCACAATCTAATAAACTACGTATATAATTTATTAAACTCAGGTAGCTTCCCATTCGTTTCTCTCAACTTGTTTAATCTAATCTGAATTCCACTTTATAAAACCCAACAAGTATAGAAGAGTTTCTCTTTCTCTTATTTTAACGTCTCCCTAACAACCAAAGAGATGAATTACTTTGGATAAGCAAAGAAATTAAAATAAAAGCCATATAAATAAACAGAGGAAAAATTTTTTTTTATATTGCAGTCACGTTTGGGTGAGGTATTGGATTTCTCTTGACAATACTTGATTCTTATTTACCTGGACCTGTCGTCAAAAACCATGTTGAAACTGTACGTGCGTTCGAACGAACCAGGAATGCGTGACAACAAGTCAGTCGAAATAAATTTGACATTACACGCCGATCTGTTTTGTTTTCAACCATAGAAATGAATGGATCTTGTTTTATGAGTCTCTTTTTAACGGATCTAAGCAATTCTTTTGATAGATTTCCGTTTTTGTTGGTGTTTGGAAGATAAATAAAACGAATCTCAGCAGCTGGAGATGGTTTAGACGAGGATCTTCAACGAGTCACAATTGTGAGACATGAATGGAAATAGAAAGCTGCTTTTGTGTAGTTAACACAATTGAATAAAAAATGACAAAAATGGGGGAAAAATTCACAAGGGGAGTAAAAAAAATAAAAAATGTAATAAAAAAAATTCATGAAATAGCACACTTAATTAAACGAATTTCAAAAGTGAGAAAATTTTCTTTTTGCTCGAGTAATCGAATCGGAAATCAACGATTCGAGTGAAAATTTGTGGTTTCTCGAATGGTACACCACCAACACGAATAAGAAAATATTTACTAGGTTAAATTTATAAATTTTGATTGATAAATTAATACATTCGATTATATTATTGATAAAATAAATATTTTTCAACCAAATGAGTAAAAATTTATGTGGGAAAAACGCGAGTTCACCTTTCTTGTATCTACAGTACAAGGACTCATTAATTCTTTAAGACACTACTGTAGACTGATGATGCGTTGTGCAGGTGACGACGAGTTTAATGGACGATGTGTTGAAATTGGTGTTGAATTAAAGATTCGTGTAATCATCTAAGACGGATGATACAATGGTGAAAGAAATTTAAAACTAATTTCATTTCGTCTGGTGTATTTTACACTTAAGTAGAAAATTAGACGATTGACGCTGCAATTTTAAGGGAAGTAGAAAATGATGCGACAAAGAAAGAAAAGGTTTGATTACATTTCAGTTGGACACGGTGAATGTCGGCTCTAACTTTGAGTCTTAATGAGTCCTAATGAAGTGCCTTTTATCTCCTTCCAACTCAACTACTGTACGTTTGTTATTGACAAAACTTTCTCGTACAATCAAACTCAATAAAACACCGCTCGCAATAAAAATCGAAAGAATTTTGTTTTGAAAATTTACATGAATTTTTTTCTGGTAAAAATTTTGATATAAATTTTTTTTTCTTTTTGTGTCTTACCTGCGTTTGTGAAAATAATAATTGCGATGACAAGGGTTGTCAACGTCGATATTCGATTACACGTGATGGACATTTTTGTGATCATTCAAACTTATTCCTGTTGTGGTCGAGTAGAGAAATGAGAGTTAGTCACCTAGAGCAACGGCACTCAACCCTTAGTGGATCCAATGCTAAGGATTGGCCGGCGCGCGCACATGGAATGAGCGTTCAGTAGGCGTTCAGTTGCTGCTCGTGCTTTTATGGGGGAATAGTGGGTTGTCAAATGACGTCACAGGGTCGCGCGCGCACTCAACTAGTTATGGCTACGCCCCACTCTTGATTCTAGCATCAACAGGTGTCTCACCTTTTAGAAAGTCGTCGAGATTCCGTGGAAATAAGTAAGAAAAAACCAGAAAATTGAAGAAAGTTTTTATTTTTCTTGTGGTGCATTGCTAGGAAGCCGATGTGAAGGCGGAGTTTTTTTTTTAATTTAAAGGGAAATTTAAGTTTTAAATTTTTAAGGGATTGAAAAAAGGCGGAATGAGTTTCCAGATATAAATTGTCTTTTTTCCCTCCCGCCCCCTTAATGTTTTTTACATTTAGTTGATGTAATCAAGTTTTTGCGTGGGATTTTTCATTTTAAGTATCCAGACGAAGGAAGTGCTTTGTGATGTTTGATTGAATTTTAATTTTAATTTAATTTTACATAGCGCTGGATGAGAAAAATAAGACAAAAGTTATCAAGTTTGACTCTATTGATTTCTAAATTAAAGCAATCGTGGAAAATATTTTCCCTTTTGAGTGCTAATTGAGTAATTTACTAGTGGGCACAGGAAGAATTCTTCTAAAGAGACGGATTAACTTTTTATTCCTATTAATACCACACTTAATTAGCTTTTTAAATGAAAGAAGAATTTTTTCAACATCATAAACTATAACCTTTTAACATAAAAGTGAAAAATGTCAAGTAAAATACCATTTTTTTAAATAAAAAATTCTTGTTTATTGCAAATGCAAAATGTGAAGTATGTCGGTTAAAAATTAAGAGAGACTTTCAGAGAAACAAGAGTAAATTAAATTAAACTAGACTTGTGGTGATCAACAAACTGCGTCAACTGTTTATAAACCTGGGGGCGGTCTTCAAAGACTCGATGCGTTCTTTCTTTCTTATTTTGTTGGCGTACGGGGAGAAATTTAATCTGAGCCGCGAAAATTAAAAAAGTGCAATTAAAAAATGCTGTAGTATTGAATATTAAAAATTAAAAGCAACAAAGTTAATAAACAAAAATTATGGTTGTAAATTTGCAAACAAGTTGGATAAAAAGAGTCTTTAACGTCAAAAAATTGGAAATTTATTCAGTGGCGCTTGACTTCATTTAGCAACTGGTGGAATAGCAGAGTTTTACGATTATTACGACGTGACATTTTTAACATGTTGCGGTCACTTGAGCTTATTTAGCTGTCTCGTACGTCAAAATATTATTCGGAAATTATTTTTCTCCGACTATGCGCGAGTTTTGACCTCGAGCACAGCACGATATTTACTATATATGGCAATGAGGGTTTACGATATTAATCCAACGTTTCTATTTCAATTGCAATCCCTAATTCTACTTAATGCGCTTTTCATTTATTTTATTCAAATGATTCAAGACCGATTCCTGTCTCTTCATCTCGCGGGAACGTTCATCAGGAAAAAAATAAATTTAAATTAATACCGATTATATACAAAAACAAACTATTTTTTAGATTAATTACGTCCAACGGGAGTTACGATAACGATAAAGGTTGAATTTTATTTTTAAATTATTACTAACACATTAATTTCCATTAATATTCCGAGTCAGGCGTACGCTTATCTCTAACTCGAATGTTAGGAAAATGTAAATATTTGTTTAAGTCGCGATTGGAATTATGTATTTTTTGTGTTACGTGTGTTGGGTGTTTACAGTGCACTCTAAAAAGAGCTGTTAATTTTTAAAACTGACTTAGTCCGTGTCAAAAATTCATTAATAAACCATCAGTTATCTTATTTCTGGCTTCAATTAGGGTAAGACTTGCATCCTACGCACTTTCCTTCTCTGTCTCGCTCTCTCTTTCTCTCCCCTCCTTCATAATTTCATGCTTTGCCTTCTCAAGCCATATTTCTCCAGGGATCACGGTCGGTGTCCCCCAAAGTGCATGTCGAACGGTATGTTTACGTCCACGTATAAATATAAAATCACTTTTAAAAAAAATAAAAAAATTTAAATGAAAAATAGATATCATTTTCATTTGACTTACTTTTACTTTTATATAATTCTAAAAATGGATCTTGAAAAAATGTTGAAAATGTTTATTGGATTGAAAACGATACCGAATCTTTCCAGTAACCAAAAAAATAAAATAAAAAGCTTGAAATAGAATTTGAGATATGAAATTTAATAAAAGTAAAGGAGATTCAGTGTTATGAAGATTCAAAACGAAGATAACGTAGGCGTAGGTGTCTTTGTTTTTATATTTGTGGAAAATAGTCCCGAGTGTTGTTTGTACTCAACTTTCATCTTCTATTTTTGTAATAACTTCTTTAAACTTTTTTGAGTGTTTGTTTTGTTTTTAACTCAAAAAGAAGAACAAACTACGGAAGGCAGAGCTGCGTGACTCGGAGTAAAGCAGTGTTAATAACCAAACATTCCCCCGTTCCTAGGATACAAAGCGCGATTAATAAGAATGTCGTTCCTTGTGTTCTTGGCCGTAACGTAGCCTACTATTTGACGGCAAGCTGTCGTGCAGCCTTCGTATCATTAAGATAAATGATTCTGGCTAGACAGGTTATCTTTGATACTAAATTAAACTTAAATTTGATGGCTCAATTTCAAGTCGAATGACTAATTGCCTTCATTATCCCATACATCCAATATAAGCAAACCAATAAACAAACACAAATGATTACTTTTCTTTGAAAACTAATATCTGGAATTAAAAGAAAAGAAAAACATGTGAAACCTTTTTTTAAATTACATTTTGTTTTGTTTTTCGTTTTCTTCATTTCTTGATTTTTTAAAGATTTTTTTAAGATGAGAAAATAATTCTTTTATTTTATTTTTTCTCTTATCGATTCAATTTACGTAACTTACTTTTCTTCAGCATCGCTAATATCTGCCATGTCTCCGTAATCAATGGGTTTTTGACAAAAGGTGCAGACATTATTCATATCGACAAAGCATTCGACGCAATAAACTCCTACACGAGAAATAATTTACCGACATAATAAAAAACCACTATTTAATTATCATTAGCAAGTAATGAAGAAATAAGTTACTCGCACTCCCGTACTCAATAACCCGCATATTGGTTAAGTTAAAGATTATGTAAATGTCGTTGAACTTTTTAAGTTTTAATTTTTTTTCGTGTTGTATTAGTAAGTTCGTTCAACTTCGTTTCAATAAACCGTATTGACTTTATCCGTAAGAAAGAGGAAGGAAGTGGATTTTAATCAAACTACTTCAACTTTGATTATATTTACCTGTGCATCCGGGAGTGAAACAACTTTTGAAAGTTGTGACATCATTGTTTTTCCCTGTTTTACAGCAAATGATGCATATTTTTCTTTGGAAAAGATGGAACCCTAGTGAAGACATCACTGAACTAAGTATTGGATATCTAAAAAATGAAATAAAATAATTTATAGTCCGTAAAAATCGAGGACGGATCCGAATCCAGAGAAGTTGGGAAGGGGGGCTGATGATGGGAGGCTTTTTCTACAACCTCGCCACCCAACCTCCATCTTTAAAAAAAAATCTCAACAATCGTTGCAAACTCTTAAAAAAAATTTTAATATTTTTGTACAATATTTTTAAAATTTTATAAAAAATCCGAGAATTTACTGAATTTTCCCCTTTATTGGAGAATTTTCAAAATCACCCCCCTCCGGCACTTCCCTGTGATATAAAAAAATTCCTGGATCCGTCCTTATTAAAAATATTCTAATATTTTGCATAAAGTATTTTCTAAATACGTGAAAACGATTTTATCTAAAAGATTTTCCTCTTGATTATATTCGTTTATCGTTTCTCTACGTAAACGTCGTCTCATCACTCGCAAAAAGCTCTCTCGTGAACGTAATATATGATTGTACAACCACACAGCTCTTTGACGTTCCCGCTGGGGGTAATACCAAGCCGCTATAACATGACGTAATCTCATACCATATGCCTCCGTAAGTGCTAGTAACACGCACAGGAATAGGATTAAACCTTTTGAAATAAAGAATATTGCAATTGTGTGGGGAAAAAAGAGAAAAGTTAAGGTTTTAGTCCTTTAAGAGCAATTCTTAGTAATCGCTATGACCAATTATCTGAGAGACGTCGTATTCTGGTGGTATTGGGTCTGGGATGCATTCAGATGACTCGATTACTGGTGATACATCATTCGGGGGATCAAACGATTGTGGCTTTACTTCGTTTCCTTGTGTTTTAATCGCTTCGCTTATTGCGGCTGTAAATTATACAATGAGATTTTAAATAAATAAATAAAAAATAAGTTTTAAATTGAGAGATAATGACTGAGAGCCATTTTTACGGGCCATTTTTACGCATCTCCGTCATCCTGTAATCGATTAGTAAGACAAGATGAGCGGGTAAAGCGTGGGCGGTCGCTCGGTTGTGTGGGTGGTAAGTTACGGCTCGCGTTTGTAAAGGTGACTATAACAAATATTGTGCGTGCGTGTCATGCTGTGTTTTTGTTTTTTAATTGGATAACGAGTGTTTCAAACAACTTACAGTAAGTTTAAATATAAATAGCACTTATTTCTCTCGAGGCGGATATAGAGATTTTTCCTAGGAAGAGTGGGAGGGGGTTCAAACTACCTATATTCAGGAAATTGGTCGACGAGAAACTAAAAATCCTTGATTTCTATAAGATTTTATGAGATTTTAACACTTAATAAAATGAGGTGTAATAGGGAGTGTTTCAAACTTTACACTCTTCAGTTTCCATTTATTCTGTAGAAAGAGTTACTAAGGTGTCAAGTGTAAAAGATAAAGGTGTTTACGTCATCTGCACTTTATACTGGTGTGAATATAAAACATTTGATGAAATGGGCACTTTTTAAACTAGTTTTGGAGTGCAAACGACAACTCTCAAGGTGCATTTGGGTGAGAATGCAGTAAGATGTTGCATCAAACTGAGATTTTAAAAACACTTTTAACATGCAAATCTCACCCATGCAGTATATATTGTAATTGCACCAATGGATACACATAATTTGGGACAAAATGGGACAAATTTACACCTTTTTTTTAAGAATGAAGAGCTTTAGTAAAGATTTTTGGGATTTTAAGGTTAGAGGGGGACGAACACCTCCATCCTCGTCATCCCCCTTCTCTGAATCCGCCTAAGATGATTTTCCATTTCTCAAAATTACTCGCTATATGTGTTTGATATGCGACACTGTTTGTGGTTGAGTAAAAAAAAGTATAAAATTAAAAACAACAAAACAAGTGTTGCCTTTCCTTAAAACAAAAGTTTAAAAGTATTAAATCTCTTGAATTACCTTTGAGATATTTTCCTCCATTTCCATAACCACGAATAAGTACCAGGAACCAATACAACAAAAAATCAACAACCAGGTAATAAGCAACGTGAATGCTTGTCAAGATGATGTACACCAGGGAGGTAACCAATCTGGAAAACTATACAGCAAAACTGATAATAATTAATGACACCGATGTTAAAATTAATAACTAATGTTAACCTCATCTTCGTTCAAACGAAGTTTAAACGGTTTTACGTATACATTTCCCTCAGCATTCGATAAAGGAAAAATCGTCTCTAATCCCATTCTTTCGCGTGCTCGCTCGATTTCCTCAATCGTATACGATAAATAGAAATTGTCAAAACTGTCGATGGTCACGAATTTGGTCAAATATTTCCACACTCTAAGAAAATTATACATTTACTATTTAAAATTTATTTCACAGGTCGAACCTCGTTATAACGAATTCTCGGGGAATACAAATTTGCTCGTTATAACGAGTGTTATAAACCCTGTTACAGGTATAGAGAATTTGTTCGTAATAACGAATCAAAAGAAAGATTGTTTTGTCTACAGATGGAAGTAACAAACATTGATAACCGTTAAAAATGCTGTTTGTGAAGGATTTTGGCAATCTCAAGAGTTGTCAACAAAAATTTACCATTTGGTAGCAAAATATCGACAATAAAAATCGCGAAAATCGATATTCTCACCCGGAAATGTTCGTTGTTATAACGAGAAAGCTGCATTTTCGGTCCATATTTTGTCCTTATAGCGAAATTTTTTAGCATGGGACACGCAGGGCGACCAACCAAATGAAATTTATAAATCGCTATATCGCAAAAATTTGTTATATCGAAGTTCGTTATAACGAGGTTCGACCTGTATCATCACTTCACACTTTATAATTATAAAGAAAAATGTGGTTCCCAGCATGATATTCCATAAATTACTCAGTACGTGTAGAAACGATAACTTGTAATTGATTTCTTTTGCAATCTCTTCGCTAACTTGCGCGTAAGTGTGCGTTTGATTCAAAAAGTAGACGTAATCATGAGTGATGTGTATTCGCACGTCGAGTAGTTGCTTGATTTCTGATCCATTTTAAAATTTAATGTTAAAAACATATTTTGCAACTCAATTGCTAAACACAACCTATTTTTAACGTGTCCATAAAGCCGTCAGTAAAACAGGAAGGAGTTCTGCAAAACAGTTCGGGAACTGGAAACAATAATTTTTTTTTATTACCGATGATAATTAAAACATGAGAATTTATAAACAACGATATAGTTTGATGTCAATTACTTGACAAGAGTCACAGGGAGAGTGTGTGGGCTTCACTTACGTAAAACTCTTATGTTGCCTTAGCAACTGAGTAAAATTCATTAATACTAATAAAGGATTAAGGTGAAATGAAGGCATGGTTTTATCTTAAGTAAGCAAAACAAAACTTTTAAATTTTTTTTTATGCAAATGTGGACGAGATTTATTTATTTATGGCGTTCTTTCTGAAATTACAGTTTAATATTTTTCAGTGAGTTGTCTCTGTTGATTTGTTTATGTACCGTAAGTGTTATGTAATTTTATTTCAATTCTCGTATCCCCATTTAACACACAGTAAAATGTAAATTTTATGCACGCACACGAATCAAAAAATTCGTTTTAACGAGGTTCGACCTGTATCAGTTACCTTTTACTTCACCTCCAATACTGTATTTAAGCCTTATGTAAGCTTAATGCACAATTACAGCCCTGACTACATGTAGGCAGTTAATACTGAATATTACTGCATTATGAGCTATGAAATTTCCAGAAACTAGATATCAAAATTAGTTAATTATCATTATGCAGCAACTACATGGGATCAAGGTCGATCGAGGGTATAAGGTCTAGCCGTCCGGTGATTTTTGACATTTTTTTAAAATTTTAAAAAAATTATATTTTGTTTGCTTACAATATAAAAACATGAAATATAACTCTTATTTATACTTTTGCGCATAAATTGTTGGCAAAAAAAAAGAAACAGAAAACCTATGCTTTCGCTTTACAGTCAAGAAATCGTGACGTCACAACCCTATGGGATTTAACATGGGAATTTGGGGCACACTCCGATGACTAGACCTTATACCCTCGATCGACCTTGCGCTCCCGCACTGTAAACATCTCTTGGAGATGTCTCCTGCTTTCGAATAAACAGCTTTTATACTAAGTTCGACTCTGTCTCCATCCATGCTAGTCTCCTGATTCACCTATACCAAAGCCGCCTAGCTAAACTGTGGACCTTGCGCCGACCACACGTTTATATTTTTTATTTTTGATCGATTTTTAGGAGAATTAAATGTAAAATAATATTTTGATTTATTAGTGAATAAAGTTTGTTGGTTTAGATTTGTGTATTTTTTTTGTTTTTAAATATGATTTTTCGGTGGTTTCGAGGGTTTGTTTGTAGGCATCGTACGGTGGGGCTATCTGGTGTGGATTTGGAAAGTAAAATTTGGTTTTTGATTTAAATTTTTATACAAATTTAACCATCTGAAAGGTGAATGTAACGAGTTTCGAATTTATTAAACCGAAAAAACAAGAAAAAACAGGAAAAAAATTGAAAAAATGGTGGAGAAATAAAAAATACGAATTTATCTTTTAAATTGTATCTAAAAATCTCGTGATAAATCTATAAATATTTTAAAAAATAATAAAACTACCTTTATTTCGTCAGAAGTTCGTTATTTACCAGTCTAAAGAAAATTCAGGCGCACTGATTTTTTGAAAATCGGGCCCTTAAAGTCAATTACATACTGTAGTGTACCTCCATTACAACTTTTTTTGAGGCTTACTTAGACCCATACATCCAATTTAGAAAAGTTTGCCAATAAATCGAACATT
>JAQFZO010000567.1:0-23096 GCA_034695885.1 Geophilus flavus
ATGGAGGAAAACGAGCTGCATTCCAGAGGAACAAAAATAACTTCACTGTTTTTTGCTTACCTGTTGATAAGAACGAAATTAAAAGCAAAACCAGTCAGTTTCTCGACAGTCTGTCTCATGGTAGATAGGAGTGAGGTCCATGGTCGAGCAGGAAGACAGTTACCAGAAAATTTGTAACTTATGCCTGAATCGCCATACGCCACCTGTTGATAAAAATAGATTTTTAATGTGACAGTCATGACACTCTTTATAAATTAAATCAGTGATTTTTAAAAGATTTGATATGATGGAGTTTATCATCAAATTAAGGAGTTTGTGTTGGTTCAACTTAAAAGATTTATCTTATAACTTTATGGTCATCCAAAAAAAAAAATTTGTAAAAATTTTTTTTGCAAAACTTTTGCATATTAAACCGTGCAAAACAATAAATCACAAATCTAAATTTTACAAAATTTTTGTAAAAATAATCTGCTGGTGCTGGATTAAATTTTGCAAAATTTTTGCACAAAAATAGCCATAAAAGTCGAACTATGTAAAATATTTGTAAAAAGATAGAAATTCTGACAGAAAAATGCAAAAATTTTACAAATTTTTTAGCTGGGATATTAATTGAATCGCTACAAGTCATAAGTAGGTTTCACAACATCGGCTAAATTTAATACTTCTGTATTAAAAAATGCTGCATAAAATTCTATTTCGATACCTAATATCTAAATGAAATTTTTCGATATTTTTAATTTTCAAGATTTAGCTGTACAGAATTAAATCTGAAGAATTTAAAAATCAAAAAAAATTTCATTTAAATATCATCAAAATATTGAAATAACATTTTTAACACACCATAGAAATATCAAATTTGAGCCGATATAGTGAGTCCTAGTCGTAAATCATAATAAGTCTTAGTAGGGACAGGGCATCGAGCAAAATTGAAAAAGCCGTTATTATGTAAGCAACTGCATAACAAAACGACCACTCCTTTACTGGTTTTATTAAACGTTGGTATGTTAAGTATAATGGCAATTTCCGGTATTTGTAGTCAGCTATGTTATTTAATTATGATGTGCAGAGTTGAACCAACTTCTAAAATTCCAACTACTAAGATTCCAACTTCTATTCTGGACTATCTTTCCTCAGCAATTGAATACCAACTAATACCATAAATAAAACCATCTAGTTAAAACCGTTACTAATTGAATTCAGCAAATCGAATTTGGAACTCGACATCTGAATTTTGATTGCCATTAACAGGTCGTGGGCTCATCGATCATACTTGACAATATTTTTTACATATTCTATCACACTGTAATCAAAATCAAGTATGACTCATTGAGTCATTTCTGCACCTTAAAAAAAACCCTTATTCATGTTGGAACTAGTATTATTAATCGAATTACCTGTTTTCTTGGAATGTTGTGCCACTTTCCAAACACGCGTACTTTCCCCAAATCACCGGTGTAATATTCGGTTTCTTTTTCCAACTGTGTAAAGATTTGATCGGCAATGCATTTTCGAAAGATGACGGCATAATCCAAATCCAAGTCCTGTTTATTAATTTTCTTCCACTGAATCGGCTCGATAACGGTAAGTGACAATCCTTGCAAACTGCAGGTAGGACCGGATGTTGTCAGCTCATTGTCCGACTTCAAAATTGTAATTTTCTTGGATGGTTGATTATTTTCAAAGAAAGAATGGAGTTTTCGTTTGACGCCGCGGCTTGGTGAAGCCACGGATTTTACTGTGATATCAACATTAGATGACTTGGAAGGAGTTTTCTTGGATTTTCTTGATGATATCTTGCTAGATGAAGCCATGGATTCTACTGTGATACTAACATCTGTTGATTTAGAAGGCGTTTTTTTGGATTTTCTTGGTGATTTCTTGCTAGGTAATACTAATTCTTCTCTTGATGGTAAATCCTTTTCAGATTTTCTTGGTGATTTCTTGTTAGGTAATGCCAATTCTTCTCTTGGTGGTAAAACCTTTTCGGATTTTCTTGGTGACTTCTTGTTAAGTAACGCCAATTCTTCTCTTGGTATATCCTTTTTGGATTTTATTGATATATCTTTTGATTCCATACCAATATCTTTAGACGGATTGCACGTGGATTTAATTTTTCTTGGTGATGTTCTCAATGATTTCTTATTTGGTGATTGGCTTGATTCGATTTTAATTGGTAAATTCATCTTTATTTTCTCCGGTAAAGCATCACTCGACTCCTTGTGGTCGTTGGAAGACATAATTTCAGACTTGGGCTTCTTCGGAGACTTCTTCGGTGACTTCTTCGTTGACAATTCCATTACTTCTTTCTTTTGAATTTCCTCTTTTTCCATACTCGTCATTCCACTCGAAACCTCTTTCTTGTTTAATTTTCTATTTTCCAGCATATCATCCTTAACTCCAACATTTTTTCCTTCCTGCATTGATTCCTGACTTTCATTAGTCATGAGAGCCTCTTGAACTGGTTTTCTCCAAAACTCTAATATAGCTTTAGCTTTATCATTTGGAAGTTTTAAACTTCCACTCTTTCCACTTGGTTTCTTCCAATAACTGACTTCTGACTTGCCAGACTTCTTTCTTCCACTCATTTTATGGCCAATACTTTAAAACCTGTATTTAAAGAAAAAGAAAACTTTAAAAAGTTATTTTTAATTTCATTCTTATTGACTAACATAACATAAAATCTATACTTTAAACTCTTTTCCCACCCATTCCAAACCCATTTTTTTTAACAACGTGCAATTCATTGCCTTCCATAATTCAAAGCAGCTATAAATGATCGATGATTTACAGCATAGGTAAAATAACATGACCAACAATTACCACAGGGGTTAAGGAACTTACACTTTAAATTGGTAATTATTGTTCTCACACCAATTCATCACTAAAAGAAGATGCCAGGCAATCCTTCTTTCTTGTTTTTACTCAAATTTTACCTTGAGAAGCAGCAAGAGACTCTCTCAACCCATATCAGCTTCAAAATACATATTAGTTACAAAAGTTCACACCAGTAACAACCACAACAATAACAATAGTAAGGAAGGAAATGAGCTGCCATTAAAACCTGATGAAACTGAATGGTAAATCTTGAAAGAGAAAAAAAAATTGATGAATGGTTAAGGGGCCCTGCTAGCATCAGGGTGGGTCATTTGCCTTCTCAGTAACATGCCATCTGGCGCCTTGAGGAGGAAACAAGTTGAGTTTAATTTTCCTTTTCATTTGAATGCATACAGATTTTATTTATATTTAGCACAGTGACCTCTAGTAGTGAAAAGTTACAAGAATTAAAGTGAAGGTATTGGAAGAACTTCCTCGATAATAATTTTTGTTTACAATTTCTTTGTAGTTTTCAATTAAAACTTGTTTAGTAGTTTGTTCACAGGATTAAGTATAATTAATTTGTTTATTACTTAGTTCACAGGATTAAAGTCATAAATTAATCTGATCTCAAAAACATTGCAATAAAAAAAAACACAAGTTGAAAAATTAATACCTGGAAATTATAGTAATAGTAAAGGTAAACTACGATAAATTATTAATAATAACTGTTGGAAAAAAATGGAAATTATTTAATATCTTGATTTTTCCCAAACTGAAATTCATTAATACTTGATTTTAAGTTATTGACCTTTAATTTTCAATAGAAAAACATCTCCCTAAAGCCACATTGGCGCCATCTGACAATCCAAAAAATTTGTTAATAAAAAATATTATAATAAAAAAGGAGGAAAGGACGTAGAAAATGAAAGGAATCAAATTGCACTGCATCTTCTCGGTAGTAATTACATCACTACAGAATACATAAGTAATTTGCTTTTTTTTTCTTTTGGAAATTCCAAATAATTACATGAAAATTATACAAAATCTCATTAAATCTGGTGATAAATGTAATAATAAACCATTCTTAATCCTTTATTGCTTAGAAACCTTTACATAACCATAATATTTATAATTATATTTATCACTTTTAGAACAATCTTAATGACTTTTCTTCTTTTTCCCAAAATGTCAACTCATCAAAATCTCCCAGTATTTTATCTCTGCTCATTAGAATTTCATCTTTTAATTTCTTTAGGGGCAATTTGATTAATCCTCTTGAGCAGTTTGTTTGACAAGTTTGACACTGGACCTTGGATGAAGAGATGGGAGGAGTAAAAGTCATAGACCCCTCTCAGGGGGAATTTCACCTATACCAAGGCCTCAAATGGATCAAAGAAGAGGAGGGGATAATAACTTCTATTTCCAAGGACACCCTTTAACCCCATAAAACAGGTGGGATGTCATAAAAACCACCTGGGGTGAAGCAAAGAAAAGATAAACTGAGCTCATGCAAATTGAGTTTTATAATAAAATTTATAACTATTTATTAGAAATATGTAATAGAGAAAATGTTTACTTTGTGGATACTTATCTCAGAACCAATTCTCATGTATTTTTGTGAAAAAAATAAATTCCCAGAAAAAAAGTCAAGTATAGGGAAGAAGACATTTAAAAAAATAAGAAAAAAGAAAGTGTCCACTTCTATTGAGAAAAAGTAAAAATGAGTCAGTAGAACCACATTTTTTCCCTTTTTATTATTATCTTTTCATCTCCAGTTGCTATTCCTGCACAGAGGGAGCTGAGCCTTAAATAGGGGCCTTGGGCTTGAGGTAAACTTCACCTGAAGCTTCCTCACCTCACATCAGTCAAAGCCACTGCTCAGGTAAGGAGGACACTTTCACTTTCTTCTCTTATTTCTGTTCCTTTAACCTTATAAGGATTTAGTTTTAAATTATAACTTATAAATGCATATGTCAGTTTATTGATTATTAACTATTGTGTTACATTATAGATACTTTAGTTTTATTTTATTTTATTTTTAAATTTAAAATGTAATTATTAGATATTCCAACTTTTTTAGTTATTAATTTATTTCTAATGGTTCGATCTGATGCAAACGCCAATTATTATTACTTTTATTATTTTAAATTGTAGAAGAAATATAACTGTCACCATATTAAAGTAACTTGTTAAGCAGGAAACAAAAACCTACTCCATGACTTTGACACACTTGGCAACATGTCAACCACTTTAAAACAATTAGTGTACACTAGTCTTCCACTAGATGTCCTTCATTAGCTTAAATCAAACAAGTTTAAATCATTTTTTAAAATTTTTATCTGAAGAAAAAAAAATTGTCAAAAAATTCCATAACTTGTCTTCTTAGAATTGGTGTCCCATCCCTACAATTTTGAAGCACACAAAGAAAAAAAACAAGTCAATACTAATTACCTGAATTACCACAATCCCATGAATCACCTAAAACACAAAGTTAGAAAACACTCAATTTGCCAATTTTTTGTTTCCAAATGCCATACCTGGCTACACACTAACTCAAGGTGAAAAAAATTGACAGCTTTAGTTTCAAGGATGAGACTCAAAGGATTACACACGTGAAAATTAACCATTTTTTCATATAATTGTTTTCCTGTGTTAATAAAAAAAAGTTTTCTGGGATCAAGAAAGAGAAAAAAAAAGAAAACTTAATTAACTCTGAGAAAATCACTATATGTAAATTTTGTATCTCTCTGTAACAGGTACCCAACTTGATTATCGAATGGATCCATCACAAAGGATGCACCTCTTAACCACATTCCTCCTCATACTGATGAAGAAACAGGAGCTTATGGTTGACTCATGTGAGTTAATTCAACTCATTTATATTTATATAAATCAGGTCAAAGGCCAAGGTCATTCATTCATTCAATGGGCCTGACAAGAACCATAAGTGGGACAGGAAAGGATTGTTAAAGATTTAAGCCATTACCAAGTTCAACTCTTCTCTTTTCCTTCAACAATTTTTTTTATGTTTCCTTTATGGGATTTTTCCACTATCAGTTTCAAGAGAATAAGTTTTTTTTATTGTAAAGGTGTGATTGCATACTTTCTTTGTTTTCACTGTGCTTGGGATTTTCAATTTCATTTTTAGTGCATCCACAAACTCATAAAAGAATTACATATTAAAGTTTTACATTGAATATAAAATCCCAACTGTTACCATGGCCCCGCGTAGTCACATTGGTGATGAAAATGTTGTAAGTTGAGAAAGCTTTATGTTCCATTAATTAGAGATTAAAAGTTGCAATGCCATACAAGGGTGATACATAAAAAACTAACTCGAGAATGAATGAGCATATACTGTAGAAATACCCTTGTGAATTGTTCTTTCCAGTACCACCCTTTATGCTATACAGGGTTGGTCGAAGGAAAACCTGATAATGACTTGTTAAAATTTCTTATATGGAATTTGCAAATTTAATTTCCAATTGAAATGAAATTCGCAAGTGATATTATCACTTTCTTACTGGAAGAAAAAAAAATCAATTAATTTGCTGTAGGTCATCACTAGGTTATATCTGCACCCAGCAAAATTTGATATGAAATCTGTTTCAACCCCTTCCAGTGTTCTTGCATTGAATTTAATTAAAGGTTAAGTACCCTCATTACTTTTTCTACTTCCTCTAACCTCCTAAAATTCCACTCTCATACCATTACCCCATTCTTATTCCATTGAACACACCATGATTTTTCTATTCCCAAGTACTCAGTACTTTTCCTCTATCACCACTTCAGCTAAGAAATTCAACCCAGGATATTGGACCTTCCTCATTTTTTTTGAGATTGACTTCTTTCGATATTCAAACCACCCAATGGAACTTTCCTTTCTAACTTTGAAAAAAAAATTATCAATTGCACTTGATCTTGTAATTCCTCATCCTGGACCAAAACAAAATCATCCATTCCCATCACATAATTTAATTACCCTTACCTTAAAAGAATATCCTGAGCCCATCTGTCAAGATGAAAAAAATGAGGAAAGAAAAAATAACTTGATTATGCAAGAGAAATTAAGAATCTGGAAAAACGACTTTCGCTTTTAGCCAGCTGAAGGGCATGTTAATGGTGAATGAACTTTCTTGGTCAGCTACTGAACTCAACCTTCTCTTGGTGGGCGGGAATCAAGGTCAGGAACCTTATGGACAGAAAAGAAAGTTAATATCCGTCTAATAGTGCAGAACATAGATGAATATGTCACGTTTTGTCCCTAATGAAAAGGTTACACAAATATTTTCATTGGAAACTGTCCCGGAGATACTCTGCAAACATGATTGTTACAATAATAAATAAACATTGTATGTCATGTAAATTTCAACAATCTTTTTAATTCCAGTGCCCGTTCGCAGTCCACCACCTTTCAATGTAGCCGAAGATGTTTATGTGACACAAATGTACAATGTTTCAGGTAAAAAAAATAACAAGGAATTGTGGGCAATATAAAAAGAAAGTACCAACAATATTTTCTTGTTTGTATTTACAGTTTGTGTCATCGATCGCACCCCTTACGAAGACGGAGAAGCCATTCCAACCATTGACCCATGCGAATCTTGCATTTGCCATCCACCGGGTTTTGCTTGCAAGATGATCAAATGCAAGAAAATCCCAAAAGGATGTGTTCAAAAGGCCAAAAGATTGGATGATTGCTGTGCTAGAGTCGTTTGTGGTAAATAATAATTTTTTTTTTATTATTATTCAAACATATCCAATAAACAGGTTCCACAAGCTGAAATTTTAATTTCTATCAGTATAAATAGTAGACCTTGATAAGTTGTGGCTCGCCTTTAGGCCCAGAGTTCATGGGTTCATACCCAACCGAGGACAGTGGGTTTTTTTTTTTCCGGGGAGGAAAAGTTTGAAAGTATGGCCTTCCTTTGAAGAGGAAGTAAAGCCACTGGCCCCGGGTAATACGGGTGTATATATTGCATATTAAATAACATTTTAGATAATTTTTGTTTATAAACTTCTTCTCCCAGTAAAATAATATTGTGATTTCAGTAATAAAAAATTCTTCTTTTATTCCACAATAGATGATTCAGCAAATCACAATCTGGTTTATCGCATTGGAAGTGAAAATGATACAATAGTGTGGTCCACCGAAGAGCCACCAACTGAAGACACTGCAACTACTACAACTATTGCAACAACCCTAGATGATCAAGATCCTGAAGTTGATTTAGGTTTACTCATAGCTGAAGCTGAAGGCAACAAAAAACAAAATTCATCAATTTCTGAAGAGATTTACCAAGCTTCATCTGATGCACCTGAATCAACATCTGAAGTTCCTTCAACTGTGGCTGAAATTGCTACATCATCATCATCATTACCTGAAGAATCTTTGAGCACAGAAGTTGCAGCATCATCTCATGTTCCCTCGACTACTATACAAATTACCACCGATTTAACTGAAGAGACAAGTAATGTTTCCAAGGACCATTTAATAACCAGACAGCTTACCGAACCAACCACGATGGTAGTTAATTATAGTATTCAGCTGATAGTAGACAGTGCAACTTTTGCTCCAAACGTTGTGCAAGAAGATGCAGTAAGAACACCAAAAATTCCCATAAACATTTCTTTACCATTACCAGCTAAAGGATCGGGTGGAAATGATTTACTGAGAAGACCAGTACACTCCATAAAAGTTCCAACATCAACTTCCTTGTCTGTGGACATAGAAGTAAACAAGACCGAAGCAACCAATGACACTGGAAGGGTATTAGAATCAAGTGATGATGCTGATGAAGCATTGATGTCTACAGAAAGTCTGGTAGTTAATGCAACAGAAAGAATTGCAGAAAGCACATTAACAACTATTCAAGCTGAAAGATTGGGAAATGAGGAAACCACAGAGAATCAAAAGTCTACAGAACAAAGTCAAACTACAGAAATCACAGAGAATCAAAATTCTACAGAACAAAGTCCAACTACAGAAATCACAGAGAATGAAAAATCTACAGAACAAAGTCAAACAACAGAAACTACAACTGTTTCTTTGATCTCTATTTCAACAACTGTTCAGACTGAATCTGAATCAACTACACACTTAGAAGTTTCTGAAAATTCAACTTTAGAAAAAGAGGCAGATGAAAATTTAAACAACTCGACCACTCTTGAAGCAAGGAGTGATCTGACTACAGAGAATTCAAGTAATTCAGAAGACACTTCAGAGCCTAATGAAGGCAGTACTCAATCAGAGACAACTGTTCTAGTCAGTTCCACCATACCACCAGCTGTAGCTAGATCAGTTGAGGATGATAAAGATAAATTTGGTCTGCCAGAAGTATTGCCCGATAATACTACATTACCTGATAAAGGATTAGCAGGAAATGATTCCAATAGCGAAGACACTTTACCAACATCGACTCAAAACACCGATCAACAAAAAATCGAAGAGCAAAACATTAATTCTTTCCTTCCATTTGGACCAATTATTTTCCCCAACGAAAATAATTTTATCAATGAGCATGGAATGAGGCCAAGAGATGTTGAAGCAACCACCGTTGAAAAAAGGGAGTCGGATGTCACAGAAGCATCCAATCAACAAATAACTGAAGGCACTACTGAAAAAGTAAAATCAACTGAAGAAAGTGCAGAAGAGAAACTTCCAGTTTCAAAATCAATTGAAGAAAATACTGATGTAATCTCAACTTTAAAAGCATCTCTTCCCGCATCGACTGAATCTGACATTAAAGAAGAAGCAACTTCAACCGACCAAGAAGTTGGGCCTATTTCAACCACTAGTGGTAGTCTTGAAAAGATATCAGGATCCGACGAAGCCAAGGAATCATCTGTCGAATCATCAGTCGAATTAGAAAACATCTGTCCACATTTCAACAGAAAATCAACACAGGAGACAAATGATGAATCTGCTACCAGCGTGAGTCAAGAGTCCGGTTCCATTCCTGAACAAACAGAAAAAGCAACCAGTGAAGATCCAAAAGAACTCCAAGAAAGCACTACAGAGTCTGAAAAGTCTTCGGAATCACAGCAAGGATCCGAAGCTCCAAGATCACTACAAGAACAAACCGAAGAACCAAACGTGACCAAAGTAGAATCCAACGAAGTACCAGAAGTAACCCAACCAGAATTGTCATCGACAACAATTGGAATTCAGGAAAAGTCAGAAGAAAATTTAACAAGCGAACGACACACTACAATAGTGGAAGATGCGTCACTGGCTTCGACAGTAATTGACCTTGAAGGAAGATCAAAACAAGAACGTGAGAATAAATCATCAGTACTATCTGATGACTTGGAAAAGGTGCAAACAACTTCATCTCAACCCCTCACAGATGCTTCTCCAGTAACAGACCTTAAGCAGTCGACTGAACAAGAAGAACACAAATCAACCTCATTATCAGATGAACCTGGAAATCCATCAAAGGCTTCGACTGAACTTTTCACACACCCAACAACTGTATTATCCCCCGAGGCAAGTACGCAGCAGGTAGGAGCGCTTGCAAAATCGGAGGACTCTCAAACACCCGAAGAAAACGTAGAACAAAATGAAAACAGTTCGCTTACAACTCAAAAAACTGAGAATGAAAAAGAATCAGTCCAATCTACATCTGAAAATTCAAGTATCAACAACCAAGAGGCTGAAACCACTGTCCAGGAAACTGTACCAAGCACTGCTGAACCAGTGATGAAGATTGAAATCATTCCTAGTGAAGCAAAAAACCTTTCAGAAACAACAACAACAACAACTGAAAAGCAATTGGAGTTGAGTTCAGAACCAGAAACTGAAACATCAGCTTCAAAAAGCAGAAAAGCACTTGAAGATTTGACAACAAAAAAAGCTGAGACCCAAGAAATGTTGGAAGTTGTTACAAATATCAATAATGAAACTTTGGAAGAGGGGAAATTACAATCAGAAACGGAGAAATCAAGTGGTACATTCGAAACATCGACAGAAAACTCATCAGACCTTTCAAAGCAAACTTCTATTGAACTTCCCTCGACAGCAGGAAGAAGTGAAGCTGAGTCACTAGAACTGGTAACCCATTCACAAACTTCCAACAAAGCTTCCACAAACCCCGATTCCCAACAAAGCACCACAACTGAAACCATGACATCATCATCACCTTGGTCTGTTGTCATGGAAACTATTTTTTCATCAGTTGAACCCAGTTCCTATGACCCCTTGGGAGAACATTAAATGTTCACTTTCATTTGTGTTTATTTTTTCTTTTGGATTTTACATTTCTGAATACTCAAAACAATTTTTTCTTTTCTGTTTTGTTATTAAAGAAAAATTTTGTCATTATTCATTATGCTCAAATGGAGTCTTGATTATTTAGACCTGCGTATATTTGTCAATTTTTTTAAAAAAAATAAATGGTGGCGCCATATTGTGACAAATTTTGTATTCACAATGAAATCTGTAAACATTGACTTACTATGTATATTTTTGGATGATGAATTGAAATAAAATTTCATCTTCATTCTTTTTTATGGAAAAATAAAGTCGTATTACCATAAACATAAAAATCCTTTTAAAAAACAGTTTTTTTTAGTAAAAATATCGAAAAAAAAGTACCAAACTTAGTCCTTGCATCATCCAAATTCTTTCTATCTCAAGGCTGAATCTACAAATTTAATACATAAATATTCTCAAAAATGACGTCATAGAACGAAAAAAGTAAAAAATAATTGCATTGACCACAGTTGAAGGCTGATTTTTCATTTTATAAAAAAAATCAAAACCTATGTTTTAAACTGCAGTTTCAATGAAATATCCAATAAAACCTGACGTCATAGTTTGAAATTGGTCATGATTCTTTTTTTTGGGTTACAAACGCAAAGAGAGCGGATGAAAGCAGTTTTATGGCACCCACTTATCAACCTCCTACCTGAGTGCATGAATTGGATAATAAATACGTATTAAAAGATTTAAAAAAAAAGAAGTGAACTCGAAATACCAAATGGCGATTGAAAAGAATTCATTTTGGAGTCAGTGGTGCCAGGTACACATGTTTGTTCTCAGAAGTTTTAACCACAGGGCTTAATCCTTTTTTTCCCCACTGATTATATAATAAGTTCTATGAAAATCAACAACGGAAAACACAGTGCCCATTAAATGTCATTTACACAATTATTTACTACCTAAAAAAATTAATCCTTTAATATAATATTAAAAAATTTGGTATAATGAAATGAATATCTTATAAAAGATTCTTTCGATATAAAGTGAATCCTATTGGTTACACAAGAAAATTTGCAGTGTTATTATATAAACTTACTGTATTTTCAGTCAAGTAAAAATAAAATTTAATACGAATAATGACTAGTTTTCAACCTCTCCAGGAGGTAATCTGCCTAGATTTATCCCCATGCATCCAGTTTGGTGAATTTCTGATCACAGGAATTTTTCACGCTTTCCCCCATATAGTTAAAAACCAGCTAAAAACTTTGTAACATTTTTGCATTTTTCTGTCAGAATTTCAGACTTTTTGCAAATATTTTTCAAATTTCGACTTTTGTGGCTGTTTTTGTGCAAAAATTTTGCAAAATTTAATTTTTTTTACTTGTAAAATTTAGATGTGTGGCTTATTGGTTTGCATGGCTTAAATGTTTACACAATTTTGTAAATTTTATTTTTCGCAAAAATTTTACAAAGTTTTGTATATGGGAAGTAACCCATGCGTTTTATAATGCAATTAAGTTTTGGAAAATAGTTGATCAATAAAATAGAAATTTAAGTATAGCATTTACACAAATTTTATAGTTTCCTAAATTAAGAGTTACCTAATTATTCCAGATTCTACTTCTTAAATTTAATCATTAATTTCAAAACAGTTGTATAACCTTTCATTAAAATGTATAAAATGTCAAAATAATTAAAACAAACAACCCTGATCTGTCTAAATCCACCTGAAACTCAAACAAACGAGTCAAGACACAACTTTTTTCACTTTTTATTTTTTTAAATTTTTTTTCTCACCTTTGACCTCTAGTTGGATCAGTGAACTCCATCTTTTGTCTCCACTGCTTCCGTTTTCCTTGGTGAATAAAAATGTTCAACCTTTTTTTTATACCCCTGATTTCACTCAGTACCAAAGGGTCAACCCTAAACCTAAATTTAAACCTTTGAACTGAACTCCAGCTCACGTTTTAAATCAACATTTATCACTCACACAAACCAAGAAAAAAAATAATAATAAAAGTTTCAAAAATCTAATGTAATAACCCAAAATAAAGCAAATATTTATTATGATAATAAAAATAATAACATAACCAATAAAAATATAAATCTGAAATTAAACCCAGGCTCGTTAACCCTTTCGTCACGAGATAAAATTTATGTTCTGGACGTGCAGGAACGCCTAGAATCATCTTTAATCACATTTTTATCAATTAAACTTGATCAATTCGTGGAAAAAAATCAAAACAAGCTTTCAATTTTCCTTTTTTCCTTCAATTTCGTCGATAAAAAAAATAATAGGAAAAATTTTTAAAATTATTTCAACCCGTATAATAACCCTTATTATTAATTTTACTAGATATGATCATAAAAGTGAACGTCCCATGACCCTTTTTTAATTCCGTTTTTTCTAGATACTCAGCATTCATCACGAACAAACATTTTTTTTACAACTTAAAAACATAAAAACAACCGAGATTTTTTTCTCATTCCCAATGTCAATGCTCTGTTGTGGCTAAGAAAACTAAAAATTCCTCCTCAAACATCACAAGGCCAACACAAGGCCATTTTGGCTTCATAATTAATTAACCATTCATCATTAACCTTAAATAATCAAAGAAAAAATTTACAACACCAAAAATATTTTTTTTTCCAAATAAAAACAAAAGAATATAAACCATAATTGAATTTCTGGAATATGATTTATATAAATTGCCTTTTATTTCATTTATTTATTTTTTTTTTTAAACTTTCTATTTAGTTTTGAGTATTTTCCTTGCTCTTTATCTCAAGAATGTGACTTGGTGGAGTTCAAGGTAACTTGGCCATGCCATTTGTATACAAACATGTTTTCCCTTTCCCCCTAGCAAAATAAAAATAGCAGCAGCAGGACACAAAACCACTTTTTTTATCTCATCCTTCCATTAAATCCTGACTAATAATATCCCATGAGCAGCAGTGTACAATTCAAATAACCATGTGTGAAAAATGAAAGATAGAATTAACCCTGAATGGGAATTAATTCCAATGCAAAGTAGCAATGATTTACATTCATTCACCAATTTAATTAAATGGCAAATCAACACATTGATGTTTGCTTGTGGTTTCCTTGTACCAATTATGAATCTATAGCATCATTTTAATGGATATTTACTCACTTTGACTGTGTTTTCATGCGGGTAATGGTATATAAAAGATGACTGGAATATTAATTTCCCTATAAAAAAAATTATTATAATTATTTTATTTTTTCAAAGAAATATGTTATTTTTAATACCTTTTTGGAATGTAATGTGGAATTATACCACCTAAAGTAAGGATTAAAAAATAAAAATTAGTAAGAATAGTTTTTTCTTTTTTTGATTATATGGTTTGTTTTTTTAAAAAAAAGTTAATGTTTGTTATTATTATGTAAAATACTTAGATTGTTGCATGTAATTATTAAAAATTGTGTAACCCATTTTAAGACATAACTATTACCAATCTAGATCAAGTTATAAATTTTCAGAAATTTGAAGAATTCGAAAATTATGTTGAAAATAAAAAAATTATTGATAACTTCAAATGTTACAGTTGTAAGTTCACTTTAATCACACACAGTTTCACTTTGCAATTTTCGTTACAACCAGACTTTTTACAACACAAAAATTCTTTCAATAAATTCCAAACACACTTCAATCAAATCCCCCTGCTACTGACTAGACTTGTATGATCCATAATTACAAGTTAACAACAACAACAACTAAAAAATAAGATAGAAAAATGGGAAGAATTACAACTAGTTTGTTAAGTCATTACGAAACACCGTCTAACCTTGAGTCGAAGCCATGAAATAAATTTAAAAGAAAAAAATCAGTGAAAAAATTTTTGTTTATATTCGATGCACAACCATAAGAAATTTTTTTTTCCCAATTTTTTCTCGATTTCCCAGAACAAAAAAAAATTGTTAAGACAAAAAAAGAAAAAAAAAGTTTATGGTGTTCCTTTGGGGCATAAATTCAAGTCTAAGGTGAGGTTGAGATATTAAGGGGTAAATCTCTTTTGACTAAACCGGCCTCGAGCGGGGTCAATGTTCAGGAGAAAGTTTTGAGAAAATTTTAGGTTTATCAATTAAGCCTAATCCCAATCAAATATAAGCTAAACAAAACGGTTTATTTCATTAAAACGCCATTAAAAATTCAACGATTTGAAACGAACCACGAAAAGAATGAAAAATCAATTTTATTCCAGCTTGTTTACATCATTTCTTAATTAAAAAGTATAAAACCCATAATTATATTATATAAAATATCACACACACTCATTAACTCATCATTTTATGGCCCAAATCCAACATTTCATCTACAATCACAACCATAAAACCATAAAATCACCAAAATCCACTTTCAACCCCCACTATCTCCCACCTTTTAAACAAAAAAACCACAATTCCATTAAATCCCCCAGAGACCCAGACATCCATCTCAAACCCCCACTAAAGATAAACCCAAGGCCAAAAACAAACCCTCTCGTGCAATAAAATCTTTTAAACCCCCTTAAAACCAACCCCTAAAAACATTCACTCACCTTTTCACCCACACAAAAAAAATTGATAAAAAAAATCGAAACAAATAGAAAAAACAAAAAAACAAAAAAAAAATTTAAAAAATCACAAATTAAACTAAAAAATAAAAAAAATCAAAGCAAAAAAAAGGAATTTAAAGACTCACCATTGGTCAGTGGATAGCATGTGACTCCTCACCTATAGGAAGCGTTCACCTTGGAGGCTGAAGGGAGATGGGAGTGTAATGCTGACCAATCAATCATCACCAAGCCCTATAAAAGAAGGTGCTCGAGCAGCAAAAGAGCACAGTGCGCCTTCAGAGCTCAGCATCAAAACATCAAGGATAATCCACCTTGTTACATTTGAGGTAAGCTCGAGCACAAACACTGGCAACACTTTGCAGAAACGCAGAGAGACCTCAGCACTCGAGAACTCACTCGACTCATCATCACTTTACATTTTTTTAGATTTCTTTTTATCACAAAAACAAATCAAATCAAACATGAAGCTCCAAATCTGCATCTTATCCATCTGCATCTGCCTTGCTTTCGGACGTAAGTTTCTAAGATTTTTATTATTATTTTTATTATTATTTTTCTTTCTTTCTTTAAAATCAATTTTATAATAATTCTTATGTTTTAATCCCTCAGGTTACATCAGGGATGTGTCTGAACAACCCCAAGAGGTTTTAACCAGTTCGGCCAGCCCAGTTGTTGCCCTACAAGAAGGTAATACCATTGATTTTATTTATTATTTATAAGTTTTAAAGCTTTATGTAAGTTCTATAAAAATCGATCGGACAAAAATTTGATTATGCAACAAACCAGTTACATTTTTCTATTATAAATTAATATAAAAAGAAGTTGACATGCAATGGGATTGGGACTGTAATTACTGTATTTATAGCTGCAAGCAGCGTTTTGTTAAAAAATGAAAAAACTTCCTGGGTTTAAAAGCCGTTAACTTCATCCTTTATCCAGGTTATGTAATTCGATTGATAAACTAAAGTAGCGCCAGTCATGGTTGTAATTTTTTTTTATAGTGACATCGAGGTAACCACTGCCCTGGTTATCGCAGGGTGTTGATATAGGCAAAATTGCTTTGAGGTGTAATTATATGGTAATGACTCAAATGGATTATGACCATTCGGCACTCCATGTAATTACTGGGATAATGGATGGTTTAATTAGAGTACACCTTATTTCAAGGTTACTTTTTTTTCCTTCCCATCTTTTTGAAAAAAAAAGAGGCGTGAGAAGAAGAGATTTTAAAATATGACTTCCCATGATTCGAGGAAGTTGTACTCTTTGTGGCCCAAACACGGATTTCTAGAACAATATTTGCTTCCATCGAGGAAATTTCCCATTGACAGACTTGTCATTACGCATAAATTAAAGGGAAATCCGTCGATCATGCCTGGTTGATTTTCACAGGATGATACAATTGGGCTTCTCGAATGTAAATAAAGGGTTTTTATCCTTTTAATAATCGATCGAGCGTGTTTTGATCCCCATTGATTAGATGAGACGTGTTGATTCGACTGTTGATTCTCATTTACAGAAAAAGTCGAAGAAGTCAAACCAGCGCAACCCGAAGAAATTGTCCCAGCAGCGAAGGAAGCCGAACAACCCCAACCCGAACAACCCCAACAGCCACAACCAGAAGAGCCCAAACAACCAGAAGGAGAAGCCCAACCTGAAGCTGAGAGACCAGTGGCGCCCGAACAACCCGCCGATCAACCACAACCAGAACAGCCACAACCAGAACAGCCAAAGGAAGAACCAAAAGAAGCCCAAGCCAAGGAATTAGTCGTCGAGGAGAAAGCAGCGGAAGAATCCCCAGCCCCGGCTCAGCCAGAGAAGCCAGTACCAGTCGAAGAAAAGGCTGCCGAAGAGAAACCCGCCGAAGAGAAGCCCGCCGCCGAAGAGAAACCACTCGTCGTCGAAGAGAAAGCCACCGAGAAACCAGCAGAAAAGGTTTGTAATTTTCATTTATTATCCTAAATTGTAAACAGGAGACATGACTGACTTAATTCAGACTGGGATAAGTTGATAAGTTTGATTGTTCAGCTTCAACTACCCAGTAGGTCATCCATAAACTTCCTGAATGATTTTTACAATCACACACTTTAATGTTTCTCATTTTTTCCATCAATAACTTTTATATTCCTTTATTATTTCAGGAACCATCCGCAAAATCCCACGAACCAGGACACGTTGAAGACCAAGAACAAGTTTCGTCCCCAGCCCCAGCAGTCCCAGCAGCCCCAGTAGCCGAAGAAGTATCCCAGAAACCAGCGGAAGAGAAAGCCTTACCCGAATCGGTCGAACCAGCCAAAGAGGAAGCAGCGAAACCGGAAATAGCTGCTGAACAACCCAAGGAAGAACTCCCAGCCGCCTCCCAATCTCCACTCCCTGAACAACCATCGTCCGAAGCCCCGAGCCAGCAATAAGTCTGTCGAAATCAAAAAAACCCATTTGTACTCACCGGCCAGTTTCGACCAGCCTTTTACCCATTTTTCCCTTTTTACCCGCGATTCTGATATGAGAAAAAAAAATCCAAAAAAAAAATGGTGTTAATTTAATTTCTAAATTATTATTATTCTTTGTTTGTTTTTTATGTTCTTAAGGGAATTTTATTTTTTAGTCGAGTTGAACCATGTTGACTCATGGTACCCACCCAAACCTTTAAATTTGTCTTTTTTAAATGCATGCAGTTTTCATTTTTAAATTTACCTTTATCTTGCCCACCAGACTGATGAAGCAGAGTATCACTGATTGTACATGTTGATTTGCTTGTGGTCTGCAAACACAAAAAAAAAGTTTTTAGAATTTTTTTTAAGGTAATTATTTGTTGGAAAACAAATATCATCATTTGTAGCAGTTTTTGTTTGTTTTATGTAACATCCTTTGTCGAATAAATAAGTTCTCGTTTTTTTATAAAACTTTATGTGTACTTCTTTAAAGTTAATGCAGTCGAATTTCGCGGGAGTTTTCAGCGACCAATCAAGGCCATGGAACTTAATCGGGAACTGGGATAGATAAAAGCGGCTCGCGATAATCATGGTTTTAGATAAATTACTCGAATAAGTTCTTCCAACTTAGTTTTGAGTGTTTTTTTGGGTAATCTCTATACATTTAAAAAAGTTTTTACTTTGAGTTTGACTTTAAATTGCACTTTTTATTTATAAGTGTGGGCCTGTTCGGTATCGGCCTTGTTCCAGGGTGGGCACTACTTACAGTGAATGACTTTCTTCTTCTACTGTTAATTAAAAATCAAATGGATAAACTAGAAACACCCGTACAAAGTAAAGTCGAAGAAATTCGTGCTTATCATCGTCAAGAAACACAAGGTTAGTTTGAACTGTGTTAGGTTTTGGGTTTATCGGAGAAATGCGCGCGTACCGCAACGAACTTACAGCTTTCTTGATCATGACCGTATAAATTCTTAATTCACTTGTAAATTATATTACAGAAAGACGAAAACAGAAGATACACGATTTACTTACAATCAAACGAAAATGGAAAAACGAGGAAAATCCATCGGAGATTACTAAAGAACGAGTGAGCACATGATAAACAAACTGTACTTCCGGTTTTAGCTTGAGTTTACGTTTCACTATTTTCCCGGCAGATGGTGGAAATTTGTAGGGAATTTAAAAAACACAAGAAAATTGATTTTTTGAGGTATTTAAGTGATGCTTTTTCGCATGGAGACGAATATATCGATCTGTTTATTGGGTACGTACAGAAAAATAATAATTTTTATCAAAAAAAAATATTTTTTAAATAACTTATCGATTTTCTTCCAGAGTTGACGGTGCCCTGTATTCTCTAATAGGCTGTTTAATAGCAAAAGATGTAACTTTAAAACTAGCATCAATTGTTTGCTTGATAAATCTCGGTGCAGGCGGTCATAAATCAACTACTTTATGCATCAAAGCCTCAGCTGCCTATCTATTAGCATTCTTAGGCAATGGAAGTTACGAATTACAGGTATTAATCCAAAAATTAATTATTTTTTTTTCATTTTAACTACATAATTTTTTCTTGAAATTTCCAGGAATTATGTGCATGGGCCTTGGCAAATTTTGCGGCCGATTGTGAAAACTGTAGTGAAATTCTCAACAAACAAGGATTTATCCCCGAAATCACAAAACTTTTGCAGTCACCTAATGAAAAAGTGAAACACTCGGCGTATTTTGCCTTGGCTTGTTACACACATTCACGAAGCAATAAAATAGAGTACTAATTTAATTTTTACAATGTTTAATGAGTTTCCACATTAAATTCTCTCATTACTTTTAGTGAAGACTTGCTGAATCACGAAACACTCTCATTAATTTCGCATCCATTGATTTCCACGACAACAACATTCGCAATGGCGGAAAGTGCGGCGATTATCTTTCACTTAACTTGCAGGTAATCAACTTAAAACATACTAGAAAATCGGTAAATTAAAATTTAATACGTGACATTTTCAGTGGTAAAATCGACTCGAACCTTATGTCGGCAGGAATCGTTGACATCATCTTATTCCAATTATCTAATTGCTTACAAATCCAACCAGATCTGATTACGGTAAGTAAATTAGTTATAAAAAAAGGGATTAAAACTAAAAAGAAAATTTTTTTACAGGTAATTACACCTTTAACGAGATCGTTGGCTAATTTATGCTCGGGAGATCCCCTCATCGTACACCATTGTGTATCAAAACAAGAAATTGGTTTGATTCTCGTTTCGTTAATGCAATCTAGATACAGTCATTTGGTCAAGGAAAGTCTCTGGCTTTTGGCTAACATCGTTGGATGCGAAGAAGGAATTTCTTTACTCCGGAAACCGGGAATTCTTCAAAAAGTTGCGGATTTGAGTGAAAATATCGGAGCAATCAGTTTACAGTCACTCGTCTGTCTTTGCAACATCACTGCCGTTTGTAAACAGATTACTCAGGTTTTGATGTGTGAGATTTTAATTTTCACTAAACTACATCGACTGTTGCAAAGACCGGATGCAGAAACCGTGAAAGGTTGTCTCACTTTGATGGGACTCTTGATCGAAAATAGTAATTTACCAAAGGTGATTATATTATTAACAACTAAATCAATCTTATCTAACTCGATCGATATATTTCAGGATCAGTTGTTTTCATTATCGAAAGATTGCGTCGATCGGATCCGGGGACTGAGTAGTCACGAAAATCCAGACGTGCAAAACTTGTGCACGATCATACTTGGAAAATTTAATTAATAAACATTTATAATTTTTCAATCACTTCTTAAGTCATTTATTCATCATATATGGCAACAATCCACAAATAAAATTAAAACAAAAATTTAAAATGCAATTTTTTTTAAATATACCACAAACATTTGCAACATTTTGATAAAATGTCCAGCATTTTGGACCTTGTTTTTTTTTTAATTCCAGAAGAACAAAAGGAAAAAGAAAATAATGTGATATGAAACTGTTGAAACCCATCAAAAACATAACCAAATAAATTAAACTTAAATTTCATTTAAGGTAAAATTGATTACATAAAAATATTTTGATTTTTAAAAAAAAATTAATTTAAAATTGATTTTATAGAATGACTTTAAACTATTTAATTTCTATTCTTCCAGAGAATCGAGAAAACAAGAAAAAAAAATTAAATTATGACAAAAAAAAAAACTGTCAAATAATCATGCAATTTTTATTTTATAATTTTCTAATTCTCTAACATCCAAACAATTTATAAAATTAAGGGCAGTTAATGTTATGGAAGACTTAATGGAAGACCACTATTCTCCGGATGTCATTCAGCGATGTCTTTTTTGTGTATTTTAAATTCAATTTCAATCATATTATAAACAATTGCACGATTAATCGACAAATCATATATAAATAATACTTTTTAATAACAAAACAAAAAAAAATTCAAGGAACACTTACGAATAAACTAAAAAGAAAATATCACATGAAAAAAGTTCAGCTCACCAAGAAAAAAAAAATTAAAGTCCGTACGCTACTGATGCATTACACTCAAATATTTACAAAAAAAGGAGAAAAGTGGACCAAAACTGCTACAACGCTCGATGATTCCCACGTTACACGACAAGATGTATATTGTGTGATGCTGCAACAACGAGCATTACAATATCGAATCTGCTTTTAGCTCCTTTAAGTCATTAAAACGAGTCACTGAGCAATTTCAATGTGAAATAAAAAAGGAAAATGGCCACCCCGGTGTAATGTGCAAGTCACCGCAGAACAAAACTCGAAATCACTGTCACATGGTGTTGTAAAGCGCGTTTGTATGTCGTGGTTTGGCCATCAATTTGTTCAACGGATGACTTTTTCCATGCAATTTCCGAATCCGTCGAGGGATTGCATTGATCCCGCTGTTCGCGCTCAACGGGTTGCAGGTTTGCGGAAGCGGCAGTTTTGGCGGGAGATGTACGGATTTGGGAACGTTGAACGTGAAACACAACGGTTCACCGTTGGATGTCGCGTCGTGAGTCTGTGGGTCCTTCCAAGGGCCGAGCGGGGTGACGAACCCGACGGATTTTCTCCTCGCAGAAGCGGAGGAGGAGGAGGAGGAGGAAGAGGAAGAAGAGGAGGAGGAGGAGGAGGGAGCGTCGATGGAAATCGGGTTCGTCGTCGTCATGGGCGACGACTCCGAAGGTTCCATCGGCGCGGGAGCGGCGTTTGCGGCGTCGTTTTCGGAATGATACCTAGTCCTGTGAAAATCTTTCGTTTCGAATTTGCCCACTAGAGACCGCACGCTTTTGTCGTCGATGGCGTTTTCCGCAAAATTCGAGCATCCGGGAGACCCGACCGGACTGGTGTTGACAGGGGGAGGCGAGCTGGCAGTGTTGGAGGTCGGCACGCCCTCTACGATCACCATGCGATCTCTTTTGGGCGGCGACGTGCTCACCTTGGATTCGATCTCTTTGGTGATCCGCTTCACTTTCCCGACACTCGTCAGATCTTCGGGAGAAGAATTCCTGGCTAAAACTTGCTTGCTAGTCCTGTGTTTCGACTTTCCACTTTTCCCGCCGGTCGATTTTTGGGCTTCGCACTCTCTCTCGGCGCCGTCCAGTTTCAGGTCGTATCTGCCCATTTCCGGCTGCGACACGGCGTGGCTGGATCGCAGGGGATTGCCGCTCCTGTTGGCGAACAGCGAAGGAAAGCTGGCGCAGTGTAGGATGGGACTCTGCAGGGACAACCGTCGTCTCTCTTCGGGACTCCTGTAGGGCGTAGGCGCATGCACGCGCAGGTTCGGGAACTTGCTTCTCAGCGCTACCTCCGACACGCGCAGACTCTGCGAGCGCTGGATCGGACTGGGCGGCTCGGCGAGCGTTGTTTCGGTCGGAGTGAAAGATCCGTCGAAGGAGTTAGTCCGTTTGAGCAACCCTTCTTCGCACCCTTTCCTCCAGCCGTACATCACGTTGTCGGCGAACAAGCGGGGTTCGTTGCCAGGACTCCCGTACTGCGAGTCGTAGGCGGACGGGCGCCGCGCGGGGATCGCCTTTCCCGGTGCGTGTCTGTAGTCGAC
>JAQFZO010000568.1:0-23095 GCA_034695885.1 Geophilus flavus
TTGAATGTTTTAGAAATAAAGATTACATGTCAACATAAAATGTATTTTATCCAAATATTTTCACATTACTTGTTAATATGGCTATTAAAAATTATTTAAAAAATGTTACTTTGAATTTTTTAACATTTTATGTATTCCTTATTTATTTTTGAATTATAAAGTGGGACAAAGAAAACTTTGAGCAAAACTTTTTCACGAGATGTCAAAATATTTACTTATCTTCTTTCCTTTCCATCTCGTCTAGTTTTTCCATCCCATCCTTTTCATTTTTCAACACTTTCCTCTAAACAATAAACCAGGATAACCTTCAATCAACCAGCCTTATGATTTCATCAACAACACGCCACAAAATCATCTGAACTGTATTTGAATTGAATCTCTTCCCGCCTTACTTTTGAATTTGACGAGATCGGAAAAAGAAAAAGGTGGCGCAAGATATGGAAACAAAAAACAATTAGTTTAAAAGAGTTTTTTTATCATTTCCAGTGGTCACTGTGATTTATCCTTTTACTTCTTGTTTATATTTCAGATTACAGTAGGGAATGAATTAATAATTATATTTAATTATAAATCCGAGTAACCACTTCGCTATTTTGCTAATTCCTATCCCACCTTTTCCTAGAGCCCGCGGACGGTAAAATTTAACAGGCGCATGCGCTTATTTACTACTTACTGGGTTTCAATCTTGTAGTGCGTTGTTGTTGTACGGGGTGGCATTATTTTCATTCAGCGTGCACGTGTTTATACAATCATGAGTTCAAATCGCGGTTCAAGCTCAAGACGTTCAACAACAGAAGAAAGTGTAGAAGGTTTTTCTAATGCACCGGAGGAAATTACACATCGTCGGGAACTTCGTAAGAAGTACCGCGAAATGCACGCGGATTTGTTACGTGAGTGATAGTTCTGACATTTCTAATTAAATCCGACTGACACTAGAAAAATTAAATATTTTGTTTAATTTGTAGTTAACAGGGACCAATATGTTCACGAAGATGGAAAATTATTGCAGAAAATGGACGATCAAACCAAACTTTACTCAGAAGGTGTGTTCAAATTGAATTTTTTTATCAGTAATTAATGGATATTAATTGTCAATTGTCATTTCCTTTATTTAGTACGTAATCCACGAGAAGCTGTTGTGGATGCGGAATTGTTACGAGCCATTGCATCTGTTGGGCGTGAGAGAGCGCAACAAATCCCTGTCAATTTAGTGAAATTTCTTCCCGGTGAATTTGCAGAAAAATTGGTACTTTTTTTATTGATGGAGCTAAATTCCAGCCACTGCGTTTTCCTTTCGCAGTGACTGGAATTTAATGCCTTGAATTGAAATTAATCGTTTTATTTTGATCAGGTAACCCAAATGCGAGGCGACCGAATCGTATTGGACGACAAAGATGAGCCCGTGTTACGACACGAATGGGCAAATTTAGGAGTTTTGAAGTACTTCAAACGCACTCCAACACTTCATTACATGTAATATTCTTGTTTAAAAGTGTTCAAAAATTGTGATAATAATTTTTTGATTGATGTTAACAGGTTTGGATCTTTCGAACGAGGAGAAGTCGTCCAGAAAAAGCGTACTGGGAGAGCAAAGGCGGAAAAAGATGCGCCAGCGAAAACTGTTGCACCAAAAGAAGTACCAATTTTCAAATAGCAAACGACCGAAATTTAATGATGAATTGATGATAAATTTTAATTGAAATAGTTATCCACGGCCAACCAAAAAGATGCTCAAGAAAGTACGACTGAAGAAATAGAAAGAGTTTTAGGACACTTACATAGAATTTATGAGATGAATGATTGTAAGTATATGATTTGCTGGGTTTTTTTTTTTGTTATATCAAATAATTTTTATTTTTTAAAATTTTAGGCGAGCCAATTTGCTATTTCGAATTTGTCATTAACCCTGAATCCTTCAGTCTTACGATAGAAAATATTTTTCACGTTTCGTTTTTGGTCAGAGTGAGTATTTGATTAAATTTTTATAAATGACAAATATTAATTGCTTTTGTATACAGGATAAAGCAGCTCACGTTTTTTTGGATGACGATGGATTACCAGTCATAAGTAAGTATAAATATCAAATGTATAGAAAGACTTAAATTAAATGGTTTGTAATTTTCAAGTACCAACTGCTAAAGGAAAGGACACGCCAGGAAAACAACAGAAATCGAAACAAATGGTCATCGATATGTCAGTCGATAAATGGAAGGTATAAGTTTTGTTGTTATAATGTGTCTAGTTGATAATAATCTTTTCTTTTATATTTTTATTTTAAGGAAATCGTTGAAGTGTTTCACATCGACACGCCACTCATTCCACCACGCAATTAATCTTGTTGATCTAAAAGATATTTTATTTTATGATATCAACAAATTAATTTAACACAGTTATTTTCCAATTGAAATTTTTGTTTAAACAACTTTTCTTCTATTTTTTTGTATATTTCATTTTTGTCCGATGATTCAGAGTAGTAACTCGACGCCTTATATTCCTCAAAAATCTGGAATAATTAAAAATTGATAATAAAAACTTGTAATACTCTTTTTTATATTTAATTTTTCAATTTTTTTTTACCTTTTTCTTTAATTTCTTGAGAGACATTGACTTATCGGTTGATTGCATTAAAATAGCCTTGGCAACTTTCCTCCATTTGAATTTTTGTGGTACTGCTTTAGTTTCAGCTGCAAAATACAAGATTTATTTTATTTATTCCAATTCGGAATTTGTTTCATTTATTCTTATTGCTTACCTCCGTTACCGTTACTCTTGACGTCAGCTGCTTCGGTACATTTAGCGACTTTGATGGATTTATCGTCACCGTTCGCTTCATGTTTTTGCTTTTTCTTTGATTGCTTTTCTTCCTTTGGTTTTGATTCTACCTCTTGTTGCTCATTTCTATTTTCTTTAACCTCTTCGTGTTTACGTTTCTTTTTGGAATGTTTGTCGTTTGACTTCGATTCAGAAGTTTCCTCCTTGTCTTTTCCATTCTCTTCCGAAACTGATTTATCCTCAGAAATCACCTCGTGTTTACGTTTTTTATTTTTCTCCTGCTTTTTTTGCTTCGATTCCTCGCATTCTACGGGTTTCCCATTTGTTTCTACTTCATTTCCCTGTTTAGGTGCTGAATTCTTTTTAAAAAATTAAATATAAATTTTCGTAAAACAATATTTGGCTTAGTTACAAACCATAGTTTGGGCTTTCTGAAATATCGTCCATGCTTTTTCGATTAATTTCGGATTTGTCACATGCGATGCGCTACTTTTAAGGAAATTCTGCAAAAATAAATATTTTTAAATTATATATTATTTCCCTATTTATTTTCATAATACGGTTATAGTACCTCAAACTTCTTCTGCTTTCGTGGAATATTCTCGAAAGTAATAATGAAATTTAAGAGATTTTTCAACTGCATATCGTCTGTCACTGTCTCGGCTGCCTTGCGAATATTTTCTATCCACATTTCCTGCTTCTTTTCGCCCTTTCTTGCTCCTGGCTTGGGTTTGTAATCCTGACCGGCGTATTTCTCTTCTTCAGTTATGCATTTTGTGTGACTTTTGTACTCATCGCCTCGGAAATCTTTATTACAATCCATGCACGACAAAACTTCGCAATTTCTGCACTGTACCGTATAATGTTTTTCCACTTGATTCTTCTTAATCGACTGACCACAAGCATTACAAATGAAGAAAACCATTTTTGTTTATACAACAGACAACACAAACGAAGTTTTGGGAAAATCGACGAGTATTAAAACCACGTGGAAACGCAGCTATGCAGTGACAAGAAGCAGAAAGGCGCAGAGAAGCAAAGCCAGGTCAGCGCCTCGCAGCACTGCGGCCATTTCATCGCCATCTATGGGCAAAATCAAGCGAAAATGAGTTTTCCAAAATAAAAATAGCTGCATTCAAAAACTAAAACAAATTTGTTGTTTTAGTTGTGTTTTGTGTTTTAGACATCACTTACTCTCATTAAACTGAGAATTAATGAGAATAGAAGTTACTACGCCTAAAAAAAAACAATTTATTTTAGTTTTTGAATGCATCTACTGTTTCAGATGTTATTATCCTTTTAATATTTTTATTTTTTGTCTTTTTTTTTAAAGAAAACTTATAAAATATACTGTACAAATTTTACAAAAGAAATGATTTAATAATCGAAAAATGAAAATTCATATCCTCTGGCATTTCTTTGATATAGTGTTCAACCCGAGACTGAAATTGAAGAGCAAAAAAAACATCAAACAGTATTAAAAACAAAACACAAATTAACTTACTTGTAGATGCGAAAGTTCTTCACTAATCAATTGAAAATCAGGTAGGGGTAATTGTGGTGGCTCGTCTGCTAAATTAAATAAATGGCAGATTAATTAAATGAAACTCGAGACTCCCACTGACATAAAAATAAATCCTACCACGTAATTGTGAATTATCGATGAAAGTTTGTAGTAGTAGCAAAAAATATGTAATGTAATCCTTGATATAATGTTTCGTCACTTTATTCCCACTCAATTTTGCCATATTCTTTGCGGAAAACATCTCAAAATATTCTCTAATTTTGCCCCAATTACAGTCTTTGTAATTGGCAAAGTCCTTTCCATCATTAATTGCTGGAATGTTTTGTAAAATAATTTCCAGCGTAACGATGGAAAGTTCTTTGGACTTAATTTGTGTTATCAGAAAATGTCGTTGATTGAAAGAGCTGAGGTTTCCATGAGCATTCACTAGTAAACGGGCTATGTTATTGACAGTAAACGAAGCATTCTATAAAAAAAAAGAAAAATAATATAAGTAAAATTCAATTTTTCGAACTATTAAAAAAAAATTAACTGACTTTATAATTTTATTTTCTACCTATTACTCAAATTTTTAATAAAAACAACGGGAAAACGATGTTCAACGTTCGCTAGTTTATACATCAGAATTAATTTGTTATTTATTGTGAAAATTCCAATACTTACTGCACTGACACTTAACGAAAACGCCAATAGTTTTTGTAATGATTCAATGACAGAATAATAATGATGAGAAAATGATGCCTTCATCGGCGAGGAATTTGCATTACTCGGTGAAGAATATTCAAAGTATATTTTAATGGTATCCTCCAGCCATGCAACGATTGATTTCACACTTCCTTCATTTTCCTTAAAATTAAGCAACCTATAAAGATCACAACAAAATTAAAACTTCGATATTTCTATTTAAAAAAAAAAAACACCATACTTAAATGCTATTGTTTTCCGCTTAAACCCCTCAGTTTCTTTCATCGCAATGAAGTCTGTTTCCAAGATGCAACAAATAAAATCTAATATGCATGATTTGATTTCCATTTTCACTAAATAAATAAACAAAAGTAAAAATACAATTAATACAGAATTCAGGTTGCTTAAAATTTATTTTAACTTACGTAATGTCGTATCAAAAGAATCGGCATTATATGCCATTTCAAGAAACTCCCATAGTTCCAGACTCCTTGGAAATCCATGAAAGAGATGAATTTGCTTCATGATATTTAACCTAAAGTTAAATTCATGTTGCGATGTGGACTTTACCGTCCAATTGAATAATTTCCACACTAAAAAACACCGCGGTCTGAATGTTTTCGTTGTGAAAGCTGCTAATCCCTTGATGGTGAAATCAATTTCTCTTGAATCACACGGATTTTCATCCAACGTATTTTCCACCCATTCAGAAAAATCACACGCATTTGTGTTTTTTTGAAATGCAGGAAAATAACGCGGGGCAAATGGTAAATTATCACCAACTGTTCGTACATTCCAACTTTCCGGCGACTCGTTAGTTGGAAAATTATTCGTGTCGTCGTCCCACTCTTGTTCCGGAATTGAAAATTCATGGTTAATCAATTCATTTGATGTTGTATGTTCGTTCGAGGTTTCAGTTTCATGCATTTCGGTTTCTAAACTTTCCGGCGACTTGTTAGTTGGCAAATTATTCGTGTCGTCGTCCCACTCTTGTTCCGGAATTGAAAATTTATGGTTAATCAATTCATTTGATGTTGTATGTTCGTTCAAGAGTTCAGTTTCATGCATTTCGGTTTCTAAACTTTCCGGCGACTCGTTAGTTGGCAAATTATTCGAGTCGTCGTCCCACTCTTGTTCCGGAATTGGAAATTCATGCTTAATCAATACATTTGATGTTGTAGGTTCGTTCGACAGTTCAGCTTCATGCATTTCGGTTTCTAAACTTTCCGGCGACTTCTTAGTTGGCAAAAAATTATTCGTGTCGTCGTCCAACTCTTGTTGCGGAATTGAAAATTCACTTTTAATCATTACACTTAATTCTGATGCATGGTTTGTTGCTGTACTTCCTGAAGAAAATGGCACTGACAGACAGGAGCTGGTTGTGGCTGTGGAGCAGTTGTTTTGGGTTGCTGGTGCGCATGTTGCACCTGATGATGAGGATTTGTTAATTTTATGATTTATGTTTAACGCTTTATGCAAGTTTAGAATACCTAAAAGTTTTTCATTCGAAAATAAGGGGATTTTACAATTGCTTTGGTTGGTCGGTTGAATATCTGCTGGTTTATTCAAACTCATGTTGACTGAATTTTCTGTTGGTTGAATGTTTGTTTCTTCGGTTGTACATTTGGCACTTTCTTTGCTAATTGCACTTTCCGTTTTCCCTCGATTCGGGACATTTTTAACAGTCATTTCTGTCGACGTCAAACCGTTTTTTCCGAGTTGTGACGTAGAACGTTTGAGAACTTCTTTAAGTTTAGCTAACTGCAACTTTATTGGTGATCGTGTCGAATTTTCCTTCTGTGGAGTTGCAGCTTTTTCTGTAGATTGATAATTCGATCTTTTCGCTAGTGGAAAACTGCTCGTTGATGAGTTGTTGTCACGTTCCGATTTAAAGTATTCAGAAATTCGTCTGTCATTCGCTACGTTTGTTGACTGCGAGCTCGTTGTTGGCGTGTCAAAAGGTCGGCTTGTGCTAGTTGAGTGGTCGTTCTTTTCTACTTTTATGCGTTTCGATCTTCCATTCGCAATTTTTTCTGATGAGTGGTTGTTTGTTATTACACTCTGATTATTTATGTCGTCGGGTGAAAATCCGTTTTGAGATATCAGATCACATTTGATGTCCAATTTAACTTTCTTTAATGGTGGAATTTGATCATCGTTATCATCATCATCATCGTCAGACAGGGTGTATACGACGGGACTACAGCTTGTTTTTTCTAATTTAACGCGACTGATGTCTCTGAAATAAAAATTAATCATACATTAGCAATTCAGTAAAAAAATTTAATGAATGTTTACTTACACAGGTACCAATTTATATCCATTCTCTCTAGGACAAGTGACACTGTCGGATAGTATAGTCAAGTCGTCTTCGTCGTCCGAAATTAAGTTTACGATTTCAACAACACCTTCACGCTTTCGGACACCTCGCTCCATTGCCGCCATTACCTCATTACGCGTTTCATGATGAAAAAAAATTGCAGGATCCTATTTAATGTACAGAGATTAGCCGCCTTTTGTCTGATTACATTTACGTTAAGTTAAGTTTGTTTGCATACCTACTTTTTAAAAATGATAGCGATGACTGTTGACCGTGATGTTCTGGTACTAGCCATCCGTCATGCGCATTTCGATACAGAGACGATACGACCTCTGGCGACAACTAGTTGAAGCTAAAGTTTTGCTATACAGCATGCCATAACCTTCTGTAGTTACGGGGAGATGGCTATCAGCTATCACAATTGTTAATGTTAATATTTGATTTTTAAATTAAAATACCTAACTTTTAAAAGAATATATGGTACCGTACAGAGAAAAATAAGAATCTTCTTACTTATGCACTTCTTCAAAGACGAACAAACTTTTGATGACCTTGAAGGGGATACGTGAGCATTTTTCTGTTCATTTCTCTTTAATTTTCCTCCGTTTGCTTGTAGGTCATGTTACAGCATTACGTAATGTCCAGGAAGGTAAATTGAACAAATTTAAATTAATTTTTTAAAATTTTCTCGAAAAAAAAGACGATAGCAAGAAAAAAATACATATTAAAAGGACTTTAAGCGGATTTTTCGTTTATTATAATATTCATCTCGAAAATGAACTAAAATTTTGCCATCTTACTAGTCAGAAGGCATAAACCCTCTCCCCAGCCAGAGAATGTTGCAGACCCACTATGCCACCCGAAGGCGCTGGGGTTGGGGGCGATCCGAGGGACAAACCAAAACAATTATATTTTTGATGCATTCCCTATGGGATATCTAAGTTGTTTTTATATTTTGATGTTTTCTAACATAAAGTACGTACACGTGTTTGTGGTTTTTAATTTACTGTACAGTATAAGTAGTTCATTATGTTAGAATTAATTTATTACTGAAATATTTCTTAAATAAATAAATTACATTGTATTGCATTGGAAGTGCATGGAAGAAGAAAAGTATTATTTTATTAAAATTTGTAGAATTCGAAGTAAATATATCTGCTAAAGACTTGGATTTGAACCTGGATCGCTCAAAATACGTTTGGGACTTCCTGTTGGCGTAGCCAGAATGTTGCTTCCCTTCGCTTTACGTTTCGCGTTTTTGATGTGGGTCATTTTCATTTCGTGGTCTATCTTTATGTCGTTCTTCTCCTTTTCATCCAACTGTATCCGAACCACGAACGCCTTTCTTCCATCAGCCATTGGCTGGCTGTACAAAGTCTGTTTTTGTAATCTTTCTTTTGGACTTACTCCTCGTTCTACAACGAGCACAATTCGTGCCCATTGACGCTGCCATTCGTTTCTAATCTCCGCGATGATCTGGTATGTATTTCCCATCATCGCAATTAACATATTAACCAATAAAATCGCAACAAGACCCATGTAAATAATAAACAGAATCTGAAAAAACACAAAAACAATTTTTTAATATAAAATTTATGTTTGATAAGTCAGTTAATATAATTCTTGTAAAATAAATTTATATTTTAAAATCTGGAGTAATACAGGGGGCAGAAACCAAAACTTTAATTTTGAGGGAAAAATTATGCAATATTGAAAGCTGTACTGCAGGAAAAATAGGGGGCAGCTAGCATATCAATTTACATCATTCATCAAGGTCAATTATTATACTGTGTGGACGTCATCATCCTCATTACATTACCTTAGCAACGAGAGGATAATTGGTTTTATCAAATTCGTCGTACATATCTTGGAATTCTTGTAGAGACATAACAAACACGCCCATGACACTTTTTATTGGATCTTGAAAATAATTTTCTGAAGGGCATCCCCAGTGAGTAAGAAATATCACATAGAATGCTGTAAAATTTATAAAATTAATACATAAAGTTATAAACAACAATAACACGGAAAAGAATGATGTGATACCTTGAGAAAAGCCGAGGACAAATACCAAGTAAATTGCCACAAATCGCAGCAAATCTCCAACAATCATTTTATACACCATAACGACGAATGGGCCAACTATCTTGAACCCTCTGGGTGGAAAAAAAAATTTATTCCTTAGAAAATTTTTTTTGTTATGTCATGTACAAAATATACCGGCAGAAAAACAAAAAATATGGTGCAGTTGTTATCATAACGAAGACGGCTACGATGTCTTCAGCTTGGCGTAGGCACGAAACACGAAATATAACCATCAGGACGACCAGCATGCACGATACCAAGAACAAAATCCGTGATGGAACTGTTTTCAAACTCTCCATGAAAAGATGGTAGCCGAGAAAAGACGCTTCTCTTGCAGCTACCACCAAATACCACACAGCACCAAGAACAGTAAATGGTTCGGCAATAATCCGTAACTTTAATTTTTAAAAAATATATTAGTTCCCTTTAATAAATCTTTTATACGATATATTTACTTGTTGTTTGATATCATCGGTTTCCCTGAATAAACCTATGCATTTGTCTTCTTCTTCTGCTTGTGTTTCGTTAGTAGTGGTGTTTAACCAAGTCGTAACATTGACACTTGACATGGTTATAGTCAAATTAGTAGTTAAATTAGTAATGAAATCAACACTGAAGTCAGTCTCATTCACGCCGATCGGCTGGACAGTTGTAGTAGTACCGTTTTGTGTCTGGTCATCAGGGTCATCTTCGATTGCACCAGGTCCTGGTCGAAAGACCATGGACGTCATCGAGAAAATGAAATATAAACAAAAAAGAGCAAATGATTTGTAGAATCTGAAAAAGTATATATTAGTAAATTAATATTTTCATTCATTTAAAAAAAAAAAAACACTTTGTACCTGAATTTTACAAAGGAATTCCACTTGGCATTCAGGAGATCCATAATCATCCCGTCCATCATATCAATGTGTCCTTCTTTTTCCTTAAAAACCATTTAAAAAATGAATATTGACTAGTAAAATTGTTGTTTCACTTCCTTCATTTACCCCGTAAACTATAAGGTTTAGGGCTGAGACGTTATTGATCTCTCCTGTAGACGTATCAACGGTGTCTATGTGTTGCAACGGATACGCTGCGCAGACAACACCGCCAAGTTGCCAGTAGACTTCCCGTTCCAGATTCAAAATATGGAAGAACATGCTCTTGCGCGCCAACTTGGCCGCCAATGTCAGAGCCGTGAGCCCTTGCGAGTTTTTGATGTCCATGCTGGCGCCCAATTCAAAAGCCATGTTAAAAGTGTCCTAAAGTAATCAAAGTAAAAAAATCTCAGTGATGAAACTAATGATAAAATTAAAAAGTGCGTAACCGTACAAGGTTTTCGTGGATGACAAGCATGTGTAAGACTGTATTCCCGTTTGTATCTTGTAAATCTGGATCAGCACCTTTAGCTAGTGTAAGTCTGTAACACTCTTCTTGCCCCAAACATGCTGCAAACGCCAACGGATATTCGCCCCAATATACGTAACTGAAGAAATAAGAGAAAAAAATTTTATAACATGAAAAAATTGCCTAAAAAGTCGTGAAATTTACGCAATACCCTTCATAATTAGTCTCCGTGCAAACATTAACCCATTCTTGGTCGAGAGAATCTTCCCGTGAATTTTTTTGATCTTCTGGGATGAAAAAACTGCCAAAACATCGACCATGGTAGTCTGCACCGTTATCCAAAAGAAATTTGACCATTGGTAGATCTTCATTCACAATGGCCATATGAAGACAAGCTTCTCCTGAAAAACACATCATTATTTTTTTTGTGATAATTATTTATTGTCAACTATACCGTAATATTCATCAGAGATATAATAATCGGCTATAAGTTTTGGAAATAATTTAAGTAATCGTTTCGCTAAATCTGCGTGAACAGACGAAGCATTAAGTAAACACATGTGGAGGCCACTTTCGCCCACCGCCCCACGTTTATCCATTTTCCAACACACCAAACGATGTTTAGTCATATCTAGAAACGAAAAGAAAATAATAAAACTTGATTTTAACGATCTGTACAGTGAATAATTAATGAAATACCGATATTCTTCGTCGTTACTCCATTCAAATCAGTCGAATTGGATGTTTCTTCGGGTAGAGCGGAGCCTTGCAGTTGTTTTTCCCGACCGCATTCTCGATTTCTCATCAAAACAAGCTCAGAAACTGGCACCAGCTTCCCTTCACCGTTGTTGTAGAGAAACGGGAGCACCGTATCGTAGATTTTCTTCTCGATTTCTTCTGACGGTATCTTGAACTTCGTCGCGGTCTTTTAATATTTAACATTCAAAAAATCAAATCACGCAAGCAAACAAACATACAACATTCTCTCATTCTTTACCTTCATATAATGGACGAGTTCCCCTCCACCTTTCAAATTTATCAACTTGTATATTTCAAACGTCCCATCGGCTTGTTTTTTGACGCCTGACGTCACATTACTGCTCGTATTGCCCATGGCAACGAGCAAAGATTTGAAATATTTAAAAATCGAATATTAACAAGATTAAAAGTGCACAGATTGGTGAAATACAACAAATATGATACAAGACCAGTTTTAAAAAGGGAAAGTTTCACACTAAAAGATTAGATTCTTATCTATACAGTACCGGTAACTAAACACTTAAATCTTAAATAGACCTCACGATAAATCCTCTCAGCGCTGAGGGAAAGCCTAATCTGACCCTAGAGTTTTCTCTAGCAACTATCAACCTAATCTATAATCCCAGAATACAATAGAGGGGCTGATCAAATCAGAGCAACAACAGCATATAGAAACAGAAAAAAAAACAGCGGCAAGGAAACCGTGACATAGTAAACAAAAAAGACCTGTGCAACCACACCTCTTGACTTCCTCTTGCTACAAAAGCACGCGAGTAATAAACCAATTAAGGACAAGAGATCAAATGGACCTTGAAGAAGATACCGGCAAACCAGGTATAATATAAATTCTATACATAAATTCAAAAGTGCGCAGAAAAATACACAAAAAGAATTTTTTAACAAAAACAAAAACAAAAAAGGGAAAAATCACGTGGGTTTCTTCTTCAAAGTCCAGAAAACGTAAACGATGCTGTGTTAACGGTGATCTTCATTAAAAGATGCCGGTTGAGGCCCGCGGGCCTCCGTCATCGTTGATTTTTCGCTGACTACTCCATGTTATGTGGGAATTGCATAAACCGACGAAACTCAATCGAGTGATGCATCAAAAATGGAGGTGAAAATTGGCAGCAGGTATTTAAATTGTTTACTCATCGGAAGATTCGTTTACCCTCAATCTAGTCACGTTTATTCATTTCTATTCATCTTCCCCAACCATTGTCACGTTGCCAGATGGTCCAGAACTTGTTTTTGACCCATTTGTGAGGCTAATGTCATTCGTCCGAATGTGGCAGGTGATTTTGTAAGTATTAAATGGGGTTAGTCAACAAAAAGCAGACAAAAAACTATTGTTTGGCACTGGCCGTGATTGGATGTTTGCAACCATTACATCGAAAACGTCACTTAATTACTTTTTTCATGGCCACAAAAGAAATCGGTAAATGCCATTACCCATTGAACATAACTTTAATAACTTAAACAGGAAGCTACCAATTTTTTATTATAAAAATGCGCCTCGCAGAGAAGCCAAATCGGGTCGCTTTTGTTTCGTGTTTTTATTCTTACTTTTATTATTTCCATTAAAGAAACTCAATATGAGATTTCAATTACGGGTCTTTTATGTCCATTAAAGATTAAAGACGTTTCTTTTAAGACTAATTATCAGTTTAGCACTTAGATCGATAAATTACAGTGTAAAAAAGCGTGTGAAGTGTTTTGTGTGTGTTGTGTGGAGAAGTGTATGCAGTGAAAACAACATCAAACACGAGTACACGAGACACGACATCCATTACTCTTTTCCTACATGGCATTAGAGGGTTTGCCTCGCCGAACTCGGCCTGCTTTTCCCCTAAAGTTCATCTTTTACGCCTAAATTTCGCACGGCCGTCAATTCATTGCGTCCAGAGATGTTTGTTTACGATCGCTATGACAACAAATATGCATTGGATTTACCCGCCATGAGAAGTGTCTGTTGGTTTCCATGGTAACCAAAGACGCTCTCTGCGGTTCATTTATGCTCATTGGTCGATTTTTATCGAAATAAATATGAAATGATAATGAATGATTGAGATTAATTGTGGTTTAAGTAATTATAAGGCGGGTGAATCCGGTGTGTAATTTTAATAAAATGTAATTTTATGATTGATAGTCACGGTTACAATCGATTCCGTGTAATTTAATTGCGAAATAGCATTTATTTCAACGGTAATAAATCATAAATAGCGATTTGTTTATTGCTTTATGGTTATTAGATGGGCGAAATGATGACTTAAAATACTGGGCGCCTTGGTTGCCTGGCAACCCATTCAGCTGGGAACAATATGGCGACTGAGGATGACGCGTCAAATGAAAAGTACTACGGAGAAAAACGAAATCGTTTTTTATTCACCTTAAAACCAGATGCCCATATACCAGGGTGAGTATACTTTTTCCCCTGTATTTATTTCTTTATTCTTAATTTCACGGTGTAAGTGTTTTGACCTGGATATTACCTCACTCGTTAAGTTGTAACGATTACTCTTAATGTTTCCTTTCTTTAAAAGGAATCGACGGTTTGTGGTGACAAGTATGTTATTAGTGTTTATCTTTTTGGGCTAACACCTGTTTTCTGAAACAGTAGCAGGTGTATGCAATACATCAGCGTGCGATAAAAGAAAAAATGTACAATAAAATTCCCGCTACACTCATCCAAGCACGCTCTTTCAAAGTGTCACGTGACTTGTTTACAATAACGAGAGAGAGAGAGGGAGAGAAAAAAAAAGCGTTAAAGCTGCATGCCATAAATTAATTGATATTTTTTTGTTAGGGGGAATATAATATGAAGCCCGACACAATAGACACACAAACCCACAGAAAATTAAAAATATTAAATTCACCACACCATCTGACGGCGAAATAATTAAATATCTCATAAATAAAATAAGACGCGTTGCTCCTTTGTTTACCTCACTATCTTTTACAGGATTTAAGGCGGCTTAGAAGTTAATTCACTCGTATTTTCTTGAAAACTTATGTAATTCTATCTTTTCTTTTTTTAGATACACTGGTCATTGTCCTTATTTACGAGATACTTTTGGTGAAACTTTCTCGACTGCCACCTGGGCCGCTCACATAATTAGGTAAAAGTAAATAAAATTTAAGTTCAAGGTTAAGATAAGTCAATAGAAACGTGTAATACATACATGTGAACACTCCTTTCGTCTGGATTCCAATTGGCTGCAGATCTAGGCACACGCCACCCACTGTGAAAAGAGCCGGAATCATTCCCAAGTTTACAGAAACCACACAACATTTTTATTTCCACTTTTTTTCCACTTTTTTTTATGAAGTTAATTAATTAACGTATATCTTATCTTTGTGCTCCAGTTATGACAGCTGCTGTTTTTTTTTTTTTTAATTTCAGGCAGAATAAATTCTCAATCCGTCCTGCAAGTGCTTTTCCCAGATTAGAAAGAACTTGGAAGAAGGATGAAACAATGCGAATCCATCCAAATAAGTGTAATAAAAATTGAAATTTAACAATTATTTAGGTCGAACCTCATTATAACGAATTTTTTAATTTGCATAGTAAGGCACACAATTCGAGTTCGTTATAACGAGGCTTGAGATCTGTACCAATTTTATTTTATAATTTTTATTTTTTTTAGTGTTGACTCGGTCAAACCACGCACTTAACAATGTAGGACTCGTAAATGGACCAGTGTTAAATGGGTTGGACAGAGAAACAATAAGTTTACCACACATTGTACCTGCAGTAAAATCCAAACATAATTTAGATAAATTGAAACAACTTTATTCGTGGACACAAAAAAGTATTCAATCGATTCATTTCGTATTGATTCAGTTTTATTTTATTTTTTTTAAATATGAAAATTTTTATTTTTACAGACAAAGGTAACTCATCTTGCGACTCTGACTGCTCGACGCCTATTTCTGGCTATGGTGGGCACGTACCCCGCTTACATGTGACATCTACCGGGCTTGGTTTGCGGTTTTCTGAAGCCGTGCGGCTCAGTCTCGCACTCTTTGATCGCGAAATGGAAACACGCAAGCAATGGAGATCGTCAATTTACACGTCCACACCTCCCTCGCCACAAACAAACGTGGCCCCGCGGGAGTAAAGACAGTTTGCTCGATTATTTCTTTAATTAAAGCACTCATTTATCTTTATATAATGCAAGTCTGTAAATACTTGTAAATATGATATTTATTTTTTCTGTTTTAAAAAATATATATATGCAATATGTACCTAAAAAAAATCATTTAATAATATATTTAAGTCTTAAAATTGCAGTTTAAGAGTCGAAGGTTAAGAAATCAATCATTCTGAAAAGGCGTGGCAATTATTCTTCCTAAAAAAGATTACACACCCTTCTGAAAAAGGAAAAGGACGCGACATGGGGTCTGCGGGGGAGGAGTTGCAGCTAGAATGATTGAGAGGCACAAAGTGAGCAGCTGCCTGATCCAGACAGCACAAATCATAATAACTAATCAATAATAAAATAAAATATTATAAAAATCTAAGTTTTTACATTAATTAATTAATTATTTATTTATTTATGTATTTTATTGATCGATTAAATAGATGAATAAAAGTATATTCGTTTAAAAAAAAAACAAAAACAATAATATGTGTAGATAACGAGTTCCAGGAAGTAAGGCTTAAATTTTTGTTATTGACAAAAAACGAGTAAAAACGTTTCTACTACACACGTACTCATACGTATGCATCACAGAAAATACCAACGTCAATAAATATAGACAAATCACTCGCAATACCTAGCGAAATGTCGTCATGCTTTTGCGCATGCGTGATAACCGCCGGCTTTCCCTCTGCTACATGTTTCGCGCTTCTCTGCTCGCTAGCTCTTTCATCTCGCAACCACGTTGCAACAAACGTGGTCCACAATCCTGTCGCTAATCCTCGAGACTCATTCCTAGCATGTTTCGTTTGTAAAACAGTTTAATTTATCTATTAATCATCACCACCTTATCAACTGCTCATCCTTGAGCTAGTCATGATAAAAAAGGATTACAGGTGATTAACTAGGAAAATACGCATCTTTAAACGTACGTATCGAACTGTAAACTTAAAAACATGGCAAAGGAATCGACCAAATATTCAGAGGTTCCTCTGAAGGATAAAGCCAAGGATGACGGCGCGGGAGAAGAGGTAATCGGACTTAAAGCCAAAATGAGCTTGATGAACGGGGTTTCCGTCATTGTTGGTAGCATTATCGGGTCGGGAATTTTCATATCCCCGAAGGGTGTCTTGGAAGACACGGGAAGTGTTGGACTTTCTCTCGTGGTTTGGGCCACGTGCGGACTTTATTCAATGATCGGTGCCTATTGTTACGCCGAATTGGGCTGTATGATCAGGAAAACGGGTGCCGATTATGCGTACATCATGGTATCATTCGGCCGTTTTTTGGCCTTTATTCGGCTGTGGGTCGAATGCATGATCGTTCGACCGTGCTCGCAAGCTATTGTGGCGCTCACCTTTGCACTTTACGTTCTGCGACCCTTCTTTACAACATGCGATCCTCCGTCGGATGCCATCAAATTGTTAGCAGCTGTTTTAATTTGTGAGTATCGAGTTTCAAAAAAATTTTCCAATTGTCTCTGTATACTGTCTGAGCTGTCTGAGACTGACGTAATTGAATTATACTGTTCTCTCGTGATGTGACTGTAGTAGTATTTCGGGTAATTGAACTTCACTATTTTTAAATTCTCATTCTCTCGGGTGGAAAAATTGTGGAAAATGGTTTGGATGACATCCAGCGGGTTTTACTCACACGGTAGCGAGTATCTGACGCAAGAATCAAGCCGATGATGTAATAGTAAAGAGTAAATATTAGTAGTTCGATACGAACTTAATGAGTCTTTTCTTTGTGATAAAAGGTAAAAGTCGTGTGAATGTTAAGATCAAACAGGAAAAAATTTAAATTTATTCAGTCTAGACATTTGAATATAAATGAATATTATTTTTTTTCCCCAAAGGAAATTCATGCAAAAAATTTTCCTAATTTTGTTTCCATGAATAATAAACAGTCGGTGTCGTACCAGTTACAATTTTTTTTCTATGAATTTACTGAGCCGAACTAGAGTCTGAAGTTACGTGTTGTGCAAGGAAGGTAAACGTGTCGAACCAGTTCGGTTTCCCAACCTCACGTCAAGATTAAGATTATTTTTCTCCTTTTCTATTTCTGACATGTAGTAGGGGGACACTGACTCATTACATTGATTTGTAGAAAATTTAGCTCAAAAAAGAAGAAAAAAATATTGGCAATTATCCAAAGAATCGTGTTCTGCAGTGAAACTAACCAGTCGTTTTACATGATACACCTTACCTTAATCTATTCAAATTTATAAAGATTTATGTGAACTACTTTGGGGTTATTGAACTACAAATCCATGAAGAAAAAAAAAGAAGTGTACTCTGTTGTGACGATAAAAACATTTATCACTTTTCATTTAATCTTAGACTCTTAAAAATTAAAAAATTAAAAAATTTTAAAAATTTTAAAAAAAGGAATGATTGAACTCCATCAGTTTGATCAACCAATATCCGATTACAATACAACTATTCTTAAGAACTGTAGAAGGAATTTGATGCATTGTCCCTCGAATTTCGACTCTCTTATGTTCAATGGTTAAACCCAACACGCGCCTAAACGTATAAAATTAATTTGAGTGTGGTTGAATTAGTTAATAATTAAATTTTAATTATTACACTTTTTTATTTTTAGGTTTATTGACGTTCATCAATTGTTGGGACGTTAAATGGGCAACACTCGTTCAGGATTGGTTTACTTATGCTAAACTTCTGGCATTGTTTGTTATAATTATAACAGGAGTTGTTCAATTATGTAGAGGTGAGTGTGAGTGTAAAAATTGCTTCTATTTACTATTTTTACAGTAGTCTATTTGATAATTGATAAAATTTTTTTCATATATCTTTGTGGGTGGGTTTGGGCTGGTGTGGAGTAGTTTGGTGTCATCGAGTGATAAGTTGTTGATAAATTTGAATGCAATCATGTGCTAAATTGATATTTGAAACTGGCGACTGAAAATCAGTTATTAGAGAAATTCGTATCACTTAATTCATATCGGTTTACTTTATTCATGTCATGAATTGGAATTTGTTTAGTCAGCCAATTCAATTTGCATCAATTCAGTGAAAATTATATTTTTTTTTCAAAGTTTTTAATCTGATATAAAGTTTCTAGAGTGATTTATGTGATTTAAACGTGTTGATTGATCTTGTAACTAATTTTGGAAGTCTACTAACTAATCAATTTAAAGTTGGCAATGTTAACTAGTACCGTATGGAGCAATTTTCAGAGAGAGAAAAAAAATTTCTTCATGTAGCATGACGAAGATATAAATAAAAGAAGTTCAATTTGTTTTGGCGAAACCCTACAAATGTTTTTCCACAACGACAACAAGAGTTGTTTATTTCGGTTCAGAAAAATATAAAATGTTTCATTTTTTTTCACCTTAAATCGATGGAAAATTTATTTTATTAATCAATTAATTTTATGTAATGGTTTAATGGGATCAGGGTTTTATTCTGTAAATTATCACTTCATTTTTTTTTTTTGTTTTGTTGAAAGGTTAATAAATATATTTCCCAAAAAAAAGATCACAAAGTAAAGTGAAAAAAAAAACTGTTGTTTTTAACATTTGATGAAAACAGATGAGTTTTCTATTGATTTTTGTGTTAGATAGGAGTAGACCTTTCAGTGGACTCTGTTCGTTTCAAAAGAAAATAACTTTATCTCGTTTGGACCATTTTTCAACACAACTTTGAACTTTTCAAAAGCCGTTGCTAATTATATTTGCTTCTGAATTTTTCAGGACACACAGAACACTTCACCTTTGACCATACAGAGACTGATGTGACAAAAATTGCCGTTTCTTTTTATTCTGGGCTATTTGCATACAATGGATGGTGGGTTTACTATTTAATTTAATCAAATAATTCGACTTTTTCTATATATTTCACTGTTTTTTATTAGGAATTACTTGAATTTTGTCATTGAAGAGTTGAAGGACCCAGTTAGGTAAGTTGTGTGCTATTTAAAAGTATTACAAGAATAACTAGTCACACCATTTCATTTCTTAATAAATATTTCAGAGATTTACCACGTGCCATTGGAATTTCTTGCGTTTTGGTTACGTTGGTGTACGTGATGGCCAATGTTGCATTTTATACGACATTATCACCTTTCGAAATCTTGGGTTCGGAAGCCGTTGCAGTGGTAACGTATCTTAAAATTTTAGCTCAACAAAATGCATCAGTTGTGTGCGATTAAAAAATTTATTAAAAATTTTTTCTTTTTAGACATTTGCTGAAAAATTATACGGTGTCATGGCATGGATCATTCCCGTGTTTGTGGCCATGTCCACTTTTGGTGCTGTGAATGGAATCTTGTTAACTTCTTCAAGGTTGGAGCGATTAAAATTTTTTTTCCTTATTACATAATTTGTTAAAATGCGTCTTATTATTATTTTTATTATTATTACAGATTATTTTATGCCGGAGCTCTAGAAGGGCAAATGCCCGAAATTTTGACCATGATTCAAACTACCCGTATGACTCCCGCGCCGGCCGTAATTTGCATGGTGATAGACTTTTGAGGTGAAAGGTGGTTACATATTGGTTACTAATAAGAGTATAATTTTTATAGGGTGGTTTATCTCTGCTCTACTTGACCTCAAGTGATATTTATGCCTTGATCAATTATGTTGGATTTGCAACATGGTTGTCAATCGGTGTTGCCGTGTGTTGTTTACCGTACTTAAGATGGAAACATCCAGAATGGAGTCGCCCAATTAAAGTAAGCAGTAAAAAATAAACTGGTTTACAGTATTTGAGAAAAATAAATAGATCAATCATGAGCAATTATGACAATTTTCCTGCTTCCGGATTGTATTTATTTATTTTTCTTCCTCCTGAAAGTGTCGTCTCACATAATTAATAACTTTTCAATTCTTTGATAGGTTAATATGGCTTTTCCCATCATCTACATTATTTGTTCCATTTTCGTTACTGTCGTGCCCGTGATTGCGAAACCTAAAGAGACAGGTATGTTTTTTCAGAATATAAAAATTCAAAACTAGAAATTAATTTCTTCCATATTATAGGCATTGGTCTGGCAATAATTTTAACATCAATTCCAGTTTATTTTATATTTATTGCTTGGAAAAATAAACCTCAATACATAAAAAAGTTTATAGGTACGTACAATAAAATCTAATTACTATGCGAAAGACGTAAAATCCAGAATTGTGTACTTTGAGTGAGGTGCCAGTAGATCCAAGTACAAAATGTAGAAACGGTTGTATCTGGTTTTCAGGCGCCAAGTCCACTATCAGGAATTTTCTTAGCTCGTATCAAGATTTTAAATTTTAGATAAAACTTTATATTTTTATTTGTACAAACGTGCAATCAATTTGATAACGTGTCAAACAGATGTTTTGCCTCCAGAAGATAATTATACTTCTGCTTTGCCGAGTTATGTATAGATAATTATCACTTATGTTAGCAGGAACTTCAAACTGTTACATCAAAAAATTAGCAAAAATTATATCTAGTTTTATCAGTTAAGTGATAGATAAAAAATTATAAAATATCCGTTATTTTTTTTTAAAATTTGATTTGATTGGGCGTGCATTATGAGTTGTTGTTTTATTTTATCTTCTTTATGTTTCAGTGGATTGTACCTGTTTCCTACAGAAGATTTTCGTTGTAATTACTCCCCAGACGTCTTAGTGTTCTTAACTAAAGATTTAATTTTACAAAAGGTTGATTTATTTTATTTTTTGGTTCTATGCTTTCATTTCTAAGCATGTTTCGTTCTTCTTAATCTGTTAAATGTTTTTAATTTGCATGAGTATTAAATATTGTTCTTAACTGCTTTTCTTTCAGCCAAACTGAAATTTGCGTTCAGTTTATTGGTGAAGGCTCACTTTGCACTTTTACACTATTTGCACTAACAAATTTACTTTTACCAAAAAACATGTTTTTCTAATTCTTTTTACTTTTCTTATTTATATAGTAAAATCGACAAAGTTGTTGCAAAAAGTTTTTATTGTTTGCACACCGCCGAGACCAACTGCTGTTTAATTGGACTTCTTATTTCAAAACTTCAACAACTATAAACAACTTTTTTTTCTTTTTGTTTTTTTATATTTTTATTTCTTTTGCATTTAAAGTGTATGATCTGTAATTAACGGACATTTTTCATTTTTATGTTACTGGTAATTAAATACAAATCAGTTTAAGATAAAAAAAAATATGGGGGAAAATATTTTTGTTATTTTTTTTTTATTTAAAAAAAAATCTTCCCATGACCTTGTCTTCGTTTTTCTTTTGAATTCAAATCAATAAGAAATTTTTTGTGCATTTGTATGCGCTGTCATACTTTATTCTTTGGACTAGGGCAGAAATAAAATTGTAGTCACGTGTGAGGATAATGGATTTTTAATTTGAAACATGATTTTATTTCAGTAAGGAATTTGAAATAACTTAGGTTTTAAAGTATCAATTTATGGTACTGTGAATACTGAATACCATTAGTTTGGCTTTCAATCAAGTATACAGAACCTTAAACCAAATGGACATTATTGATGTAATAAAAAAATTAAAATACCTGCTTGGTAATGGTATAATGTATTAAAAATCAGTGCGCTTCCATTTATTTGCACTGTGCCTAACTTTTTATCATATCAATAAAAAAAATGAAGAAAGTCAACCAAATAGTATTAAAATTGTGTGGAAATCAAATTTATTTTTTGTCGTGTGTTGATATCCTATAACAAGAAATATGAAATTTATTATGGAGTAATAATGTGGTACTGTAGTTAGAAAAAATTTGCCAGTTCAGTATTATCACTCGGAGACTTATGGTTTTTTGATGCATTTTCCTGTAATTTTATTTTTTGGTAATTTACGTATATATTCACTGCAATATAAAAATAATAAATAGGTAAAGTAGGTAATGTTTAAATCTTATGTAATACAAGGAAAAGAAGAATTTAAATGAGAAGTCTTTATTTTATCTTATAATTATCTATATATAAATATATATATTATTCATATACACAATAAATCATGTGTGTTCAAAGTGATGGGACCAAACGCTCATAAATCATTTTATGAGCTACTATTTAGGAATTATTTTTTTTTTCTTAAATTATAATTATAGCCATGTATGGTGACTGTTGTAATAAAATGCTTGGCAAATCAAAGCTGACTGCAAAAAAATTTACTTTTAAAAATGGTAAATATTTATAAAGTGAACATTTTTTTCTTAAATTTACAATAATTTAAAATGACATTCAAATCAAATTGAAAAATGACTAGAAAATCACTATTTTCATGTTTGTTAATTAATCTATGGCGTAAAAATTGCGGGGGTACAGTCGATCTTTAAAAAAATGGCCAAAATGAAATTCCCAAAACTCACGAATTTAACGCTGAATGTTATTTTCTAAAGGAAATATTTGCGTCACTTCAGGAAGAAAAAAAATAAATAAAATACAATCCGGAAGCAGGAAAATTAAATCTTTAGTTAAGAACACTAAGACGTCTGGGGAGTAATTACAACGAAAATCTT
>JAQFZO010000569.1:0-23077 GCA_034695885.1 Geophilus flavus
TCTGGTTTTAATTTAAAATTTTTTTTTTGCAGTGAAGAAGAAGGACAACTGGAACTACAGAAACTGCGAGCGCGGTTCAAGCCTTGCTTCCGCGACGAGACGAAACAACTCGGAATAACGGCGGCGGCCGTGAAAACCGAAACGAGCAATGAAGCGGTGGCGGCGCCGAGGATCGACGACTACGACGAGGCGGACGCCGCCGAGGACGCCGACGACGAAAACGAAAATGACAATGACAATGACAATGACAGCAGCGACGCGCTGAAACTACCCACGTCGAGCTTGAAATCCCTATTGTCGTTCCTGCAATCGCCGGCCGTGACCAGCAGATATTGTTCTAAGTCACCCGAGCCCAAACAGGCCGACGAGGTGCCGATGGGCTCGGACAACGTGTGCGAGTTCACCGGAAAGAGCGATCATCCCTGGTCTCGGCGCTCGCCCGACCCGATGCACGTGATGAGCGTCACGTCGACCGTCAGCGAGACGCACCTGCTCGACTGCGGCGGCAAAAACGGCAAAAACGGCGACGAGTCCGACTGCACCCTCACGGCGACGGCGCAGATCGTGAACGTCCCCAGCGGCGGCGGCGAGTCGCACAAGGCGGACTCGTCCGAACAGACTTCGACATCCGACAGCGATGTCTCCGTCCCACCGTTAACTAGTGCTGCTGCCATCGGTCGTTTGCGTAGAACTGCGAGGAATGTTGTTCAACTGCCCTCTTATCACATGCCCAGTCGTAGTGACGTGCAAATGTTACTCCAACACCACAGGATGCACACGGAAATAAACGTGCCTTCAAAGCGTCGCTGCCCCAGGGTGACGAGCACGGAAACCGTGCAACCCACGGTCAAGCGGAGCAGGGGACGTCCCAGGTCAGTCCCGTAGATGTAAAAAAAAAAGCGAGCGAGCGAGAATGCGACTGCCACAAACGCCACCATCTGAAACTTAAAAAATAAAGACGAAATTGTTTCGTTTGGGGTCGCCGCATTCTTCCCGCTGGCACAGAAATTTACTGCTAAGTTTACACTGCTAAATGCGACTCCAACGTCATTTACTGTGATGTTTTGGGTAAACATTTTACTCGTTTTAAACTTTTACTACACCTACTTCTGAACGAACACGAAGCGAGCGAGCGAACGAGCGAGCTATTTCCATCCGAAAATTTGCATAATTACATGCAAGCGAAGGCCAGACTCGATGACTTGAATGTAGTTCATTAAATTTCGCCCCTTATTACCCCTACAGTTTCTTGCCAGACCACGCGCAACCAGTCGCAGATTTTCGAGTATGGCAATTGACCCACTCGATTCTCACGTTGGAGAGAGAGATTCTCGAAATTCCATTCGGAAAACGAGAGAAAGGATATGTTACCTTACAAAGGAAAAAAAAACATTCCTTGCAATTAGGTGCGTCGGATGCCGATCAATCAACTCTCGTGTCGAGAATCGAAAGGATGAGTTTCCACGCGTGAGATTTTGTGCCCAGAAAGCAAGCCATTGTCGAAATTTCGTAAAGTTTAATCATTTGAAAATTTTTCTACGATTGCACATTCATCGTGTTTTCTGTGGGATTGCCATAGCAACATTCGTTCCTAAACGGTTTCCATGGACTGGTAGAATCCCACGCTGTTTGCTGAAATGTTTTTAATAACAAGATCTATTGTTTTCTTCGACATTCCTCACAGACAACAAAAATTTGAATATTTTTTTTTTCCTCAAATTTCTCAGAATTTGTTGTTTTTTATTATTTTCTTTTATTGGAGTAACCCAAGAAATGCAACATGACCTGCATTTTCGAGTTATTTTTCTTGCATTGGTCATTGTTGATGATGGAAAAGGAAATAGAATTTCCCAACACCCGAAGCCCCACGCGATGAAGTGTGCGAGAAATGTAGAAACTTTGTGTTATATCATTTTTACAGTCGACCGAGAAATTCAAATAGGATAGATAGGACCAACAAATTCTTCACAAACAAAAATTTGCGACAAAACTTTGAAATCTTAAATAGTTAATTTCAAACTTAAAAAATAATTATTTAAATTGCAAATGATTCGAATGTCGAATCGAAACATTTATGATGTCTGCGAACGACATGCCATTCGGAATAATTTGCATATATGGATTATTTTAAATTTCAAAATTTTGTTGCTCACTGAATTTATGCAAGAAAGATACCAACTACTGAGGCCATGTTACGAGACAAATACAAGAGACGATCGAGTCGAATTTACATGATTAAAAAAAAATAGCAATCCGTTTGCAGTTCGTATTGACGAGGTTCGATTAATGATTTTCATTGAACCATCTAAAAATAATTGCACGCGAAAGCCCCCAATAACAAACCCGACACCGCAGCAATCGGAGTTGGAGTCGTCGTCTATAAGAAATGGATACCGGTACACAGTATTTTTCCCTTCCATTAATTCGACAAAATAATAGTGAGTTTGCGCACCAATTTTCTCATGCTCGTCAAACAACATACAAAACATTCAGAAAAGGAAAATATACCGTAACGACTTATATATTTTTCCAAAAGAAAAGTGAAAAAGACATAGTACTTGATTTGTCTGTAAGGTTTTTCTTTGAGGGTGACGTCTACCGAGTAGTGTCGATTGCGCGTGCGCACGATTTTCACCTTCACCCGTGCAGACTGAAAAAAAAAGAAAGACGTACGAAAGCTGCCACGTGTCCATAAATGGAGCATTCGAGGAGAAACTGATGTTGCTTATTACTTAGTATATGACGAAACACAAGATCAAATGTCTTGATTTCTTTGGTTTATGAACCGATATATATATATCTATCGATCGTTATTCGTATGTATGGTTATGCAAGGTAAAAACATAAGAGTAAGGATGATAAGAGTTGGCATTGTCATTTCCTTTGTCTATTTGGGTAATCACTAAATGTGACCTTTGACAGTGGCACCATCGTGTGGCTGGGTTGCTATTAATTATGGTTTTCTTTGTTCTTGTATTTAATTATGCATAATTAAGATTTAATTTCCTATATTTAATTAGTCTTTTTTCTGACAACATTTAACATTTGGTTTGTTGTAATTTGTTAGGCTATTAAATGATATTTACAATTAAAGAACAAAGGAATCGGCTGGAATCAGCACCAGACCTTGATTTGCCTAAAATGGGGTAGAGTGCCAACTCTTATCTTATTATACACTTGCATACGGTAGTGAAAAATTTCATATCACTTGAAGTTTGAGAAAATGACTGCGCAAACTGTGCACAGAATGACGTACGGTATTTTAACAGGATTACTTAATTAATTAAAATTTTCTTTTTTGTTTTCTTTGAAAAGACAAAACTCGTGATGAAATTGCTGGAGACTTTTCTAGCAGTCGAGTCAGTCGAAGAAGAAACCCGTGGACGCCGAATTTTTCTATTTTTTTTCTTTTTATTACCATATGATAACCAGAAACTTGTGATTTTCTTCTGCGTCATAGTTGTACATACTGCCGACTACAGGACAAGCTGTTATATACAATAGCACACAAAAAAAAGTTGCGTTTCACATTTTATTGACCGTAGATAATTAAGCGCTGAGTGAAGATGTATTTTTTTTCTTTTTCTTTTTCCTCGTATTATATGTATTCTGGATGTTGTTAAAATCCCGTTTCTTAACGATTACTGTAATTAACTACGTTTTCGTTTTTAAAATTTTAAAATTTAACCTTGGTTTTAAACCATGTTGTTAACTAGCCATTCGATAGTCCCGCCAACTCTCGTGATGAGATCATAGAATGTTTTCCAAATACGAAATACGAAATACGCAAATAGCTGACTGAGTGATGAGGGTAAATGACAATCAATGTGGATTTTTTGATGTGTTAGGAAATGAATAAATTTTATCATGAGAAATATACATGTAAGTCGAGAAAGATCCATCCCTAGTGGCACGTTATTGAAACACGGCTCTTTCTTTCTTTCTTTCTTTCGATCAGGCGATGACCCGCACACGTGGAACTCGATCGAGCGTCGTGCCAGGGCGCCTCTAGTAACTGGTATTGCTCGTGATTATCGTCTAGGATAAGAGAAACCTGGTACAAAAATTGTGGATGAGACTCGTGCTTACTGGGAATTCCTCTCCTGTGTGCGTGCGAGGTCAAAGTCTAGTCATCCGCTGTGATTCTCGTCGACGACCAATGAATTTGTGGGATGATTAGACTTATATAACTTACAAAAGGCGAATGGCACAAACTCGTCTCACGTGGTCCTGTCCCTAATGCTGGGTGGGCATCCAAAACCGAGAGGTCATCTTGCAATCCACTAACGGTGCTACTAGGAATAATTTGAGGCATGAATCAATCCTCTCTATACAGTAGTTCAATGGTCCTAACCGGAGCACATTTTTGCACTTCGCGGACCGATACATGCTTTAAATTATGCTCTTTGCCGCCATCATAATCATGGGCAAAATACTGGCTTTGTCTTCACAATGGTTACTATTACCGTCATATTTTACAAACGTTTTTATATATTTTTTTTTTTTTTATCAAAATCCATGAGCCATACTATATTTCTAATCCTAAGATTTATTTATTTCTACGAAAAGAACTGTTGGTTTGTTCCATTTTGTTTAAAAAATCTTTTATTTCTTATTCGAACCTAGTTTTGTTGCCAAGCTGATTCATGTTTTTTAACTGTTAAACATAATTTGTACGAATACGATTCAACGTCTCTACCTCTAGATTACTAATATTTACAATTTCTATTTACCCATTTGGTCAAATTATTTAGAATCACTAACCGAACTTTGTCCTCGTCCTACTTATTTGCTTCCTGCACTCGAGTGCATGGCTTAGAAAAATATCAAATATCAAACAGTTACTAGTAGAGCAGAGCCAACCGGCCGGTTATTATTATTATTATTAATTTTATTATACAAGTAGTAGTATGACTTTCTACAAAACCAAAGATAAACAATTCGTTTGTTGCAAATACAGTAATCTCTCAACGAGTGAGTAGTAGCAAGGAATAGTGAAACCTCCAAAGGGTTAAATCATTCCAAACCGTAGGACAGACAGGAAGCGATGAGGATTGGCAAGTCTTTGTCTTGTCGGGTGCATCAAAATTACCAAGAAATCCATCATTGCTTAAGATAAAGCTAAAGCTAACGTCTGCTGCTGCATCACTTGCTGTGAATTTTGTTGAGAATTTCAATACAGTGTTGTTTTCACTGGATTTGATGGGTTAAGAATTAAGAAAGCATCTCGGTAATTTTGATGCACATATATACTGACTGACTGACTGACTGACTGACTTGCCGTACACTCCTTCCAGTTTAGTAATAGCGGTTCACGCTGGGAAGAACGAGGAAGAGTAAGTAATCTCTTCCGATAACAAAAAAATCAAACTAACCAAGACTCCATTCCAGCGTGATCTTCCACTCATGACTAAACTGGAACGAGATCTTTTGAGCAGAATGAAATGAAGAATAAAAAAACGTGTATCCATATTGAAAAAATTTTAATTTCTTTATTTTTAAAAAAAAGAAGCAAATAGTTTTCCCCTTTTTAATTTTAAGTACAAATACCGTAATAATTTTCAATTTATGTGTGTAATTAGAGTGAACGGAAGAAAAAATGGGTAAAATTATCTTCCAATTTCTAGTCGTTAAAAAACCATTAAATTCCTATATTTTTAGTAAACATGTTGGGAAATGGTGAATGTTATTTTTTTGTATAAAAAAAAAAAGAAAAAAGAAAAAAGTGCAAAATTGACATAGGGTCAAGTGCTAATGAACGAACGAACGAATCGAGAGTGCAATTATTCTGTTTTTAATCAAATTTAATACCTAATTAATGTTAATTTGCATGTAAAAAAGGAACGAACGGTTTTGATGTTTGGTCAAAAGTATACGACCTTTGTAGTGACCAGCAGTATTGAGATCATTGTGGATGATCAATTTTCTATTTTGCTATTCACTTGGACGAAGAAGAATGATGATACAGTATCTTTTTTACGGAGTGTGGCTTACTTGTTAGTTCAAAATGTCTTTTTAGCACCGACTTACGTCAGTCACCACCACACTGCTCTCAATTCAGCTGGATAATAATAAATAAATTATAAAAGTTAAAAAAAATCAAATTCGTTTCGATTTGATTCTAGAATCAGTATTTTTTATCCGCACTATGAAATAAATGATGCCTACCTAATTACAAAATAAAAGTGCTTGTGAAAGGAAAATATTAATTTAAATCGATTTTTTTTACTGATGGTATTGGTGGGATTGCTTGTTAAAATTATTATAAAAGTTTAAAAAAGAAAAAAAATATTTTCACATTTTTATATTATCCTTTTTAATTTCACCTTCTAAAGATAGATTGTTGCTGTACAAACGAATGGTGTTGTGATGAAGCGAAATGCTTTTAACTTACAAGTTAGTTTTGTAGTTATGCCACCTGGTGGTGTTTTGAAGAATTGTTTGTGAAAGGAAACAAAAAAAAAATCTTATCGATGATACAGGGTTTTGTAATCGATGTTAGTGTTCGATATTCAATATTTGGGTCTATTGTGAATGTTTTCTACATTATATTCTTCAATTACATAGTGTCTGATTGTGAGTTTTAAAAAAAAGTTATTATACGGTATTTTAAAATTTGACAATAACGGGTCGTGTCTTTGAAAATCATAATCGGTCGTGGTAACTGACTAGGCATCAGAAATGTAGACAATACAATTCTTGTCGCAAGCCTACATCGAGTATTTTCTCAATATCCCAGAAATTTTCGAAAATTATTGGATATTAAGAAAATTGTCGATGTGGGGTTGGGGGACGGGTTGAGATTGGTCATTTTTGATGTCTAGTCATTTTCTATTGGTCGTATGCTGATGAAATGTAAATTAGCCACTAGGTGAATGAATAAAATGGCGCACTCTTTGTAAAATTCACTAAATTCTGCGGTAAAATCTCGTTGACGAGCTCCTAAAATCCCATGAAAATCCCAAATCTTTTAACCTTAAAAATCATCAGTTAATGATTTTCAAACACCCTAATCCAAACCCCTAATGTTCCAAAATTTTATGGAAAAAACTCCATGATACACCTACAATTCATTATGTTATAAATGACTTCTGCACCATGACAACATTTTTATGTACTGTGGGTGTATCCGGTCAAGAGTATAGCTATGGAAAATGAATTTGTCTGGTAATTGAACCACAAACAGACAACTTTTAATTAAGGATTATGAATGTGAATTGAAGTCTGTTGTGTTTGTTTGAGATGTAAAAATTGCTTATAAATTTGATTTCTTTTTTCTTTTTTTTTAAAAATTAATTTGTTTGTAAATGATTTATTTGATTTTTGTACTGAAATTTTTAGTAAATAGACCCCCCTGATAGTTTATTGTTTTACCACTGAATTTGTCCAGTTTTAGCACTTTTGGAAAAAGGGTATAAAACAAAAAGCAGGTAATCAAATTGGTTAATCAAAAATGAAGTTAAAAACTTAGTTTTAGTTTGAAAATAGGAAAGTTTTCATTAAATCCTGGAAATTTTTTTGTGTAAAATGTAAATTTTTTGGTTGATGGGATGCATTTTCTTGATAATTTTGTGAAAAAAGACTTTCTACAGCAACAAAAATCTGAAATTTTTCATCACTATTTTTCTCTGAACAGTTCTCACTTTGGAAATTTTAAATCTACTCATTGTTTGTTAAATAAATAAATTAAAAAAACATTATAGAAATTTATCTCAGATTCAAACGCCATAGCAATCAAACCAAAGTAGCCAAACTCAGTGGTTCCTCAAAAACCAACAACTTAAAAACAGATAAATAAAAAAAAAAAAAACCACCAGTCTGGCAACTTTGTGAAATTTTCAAAAAAGAAAAAGTTTTCATTTATTTTCACCTTTTAATAATAATTTCCTCAATTAGACTGAAAATTGCTCATTATTTTTATATAGGCAGTAAAAAGTTGTACATTGTTTTTGATTGCTAAATCCTTAGTTCCTTAGTTACCACTAATGATGATGAATTATTGTTTTTTTTTAAATTTTAATTTTTTTATTATGGAAATTGTACAAATGATTGTATAGTTATTTTTTCAAGTTGATTTTTCTTTTTAACTTTATATTGGGTATTTTGATTTACTTGAAAATGTTAATAGAAAGCAAGTGCTACTCTAGATGATATATTTATATTATACATATATATATATATTATATTATATATATTGCAGCTTGTTGTTTTTGCATTAGAGGATATTCTGAAGTGAATTTAACAAGTTGATTGCTTCATAATGATATAAGTCTCACAACAGATAAAATGTTTATTAACTGATGACTAAATAAAAAGTATGACAGTTTGTATGTAGAATTTAACCCACACAATAAATAAATATGTAATAGTTATTCATAATGTAACATTGTTTATTAAGTCCAGTTAATTGCACGGTTGGTTTTATTTTTTTTTTGTTACCATTTTTTTTTCAGATATTTGAAACTGTTTGCTCAAAAGAAATAAAAAGAAAAAAAAATAATGTTAATTATTATAAAGTTGTTGCTAGTACTCATGTCCTCATACCATTTGTCTGTTATTAAAGCTTGGAAACTAATGTATATCATGAGACAAAACTATGTTTCTAATCTGTATAAACTTTAAATAAAGTTAAACTTGTAAATAATTTCTCATTTTGTCTTGTTTTTTACAAGATTTAGGTTCTGGTTTGTCTCGTGGGTCGTGCTGCAGGAGCATCGCAGGTGAGTTAATAGGTGATCGAGGTTTTAGAATGACTGTTATTTTTTTTTAATGGTTTTAGTGCGAGTTTTGGGTGAAATTGGTGGTTTAGGTGATTTTTGAAGTTTTAAATTTTGGGTTTTACGATTTTATACCATAGGTAACTGAATATTGATTTTTATCCAACAGCTCGGGGATTTATGATATGTTTTGTCGATTGTTGAATGAGAATTTAAAGTTCGCGATGGAAAAAGATTAAAAATGGGGTTATTGATGGTTTAGATGAATTATACTGATTTCCTGATGAAATTTCTCGTTTTTACATTTTATTTAATTTTTTAATTTTAATTTTACGATCATTTAAATTTCATGCTATGGTAGTGTTTGTTTACTCTTGCGTTTGGCCGCTAACAACAGTGGCGCCCCACTTCCTGTGGTGGCGCCTACTGGGACTAAGCGCCCACTCCTTCCTGATCTTTCGAAACCAAACTCATTCGAGGTTCCAAAATTTATTTGTATCAGTTAGGATGTTAGCATTAAAATTTGAGGGTTTGGTGTCTTTTGCGATTCGGCAGGCTTGGAAAGCGCACTTTCGGTTGAGTTGGGGGCTTGATAGTTTAGGAGTACTTAATGTACACCTTGAAGTCCGTGCCTCTAAACTTTTGAGACTAGGTAAACCGGAAATGCGCTTTTCGAACCTTCTAAATTTTTATGCATTCATCGATTTCGGTAATGTAAAAGAACCACTTCCGGTTTCTTTAAGACCTTGAACTTTTAAAGGCACTGACTACTCACCTACATCTGTATGTTCTTAAATGTTTAGGTTTCTGTCACAACAGGAAGTGCTTCTGTTGCCCCTTCTGAATTTGGTGCTCTTTCTCACACCACGAAATCTCCGAATATCGAGGGGGCAAAACGAGTACTTTCGGTTTACTTATACAGTCTAAATTTTAGGAGCACCAATTACAACTCGCGATCTCGGATCCCCTAAACTTTCAGACTAGTAACTCAACCGGAAGTACCTTTTCCAACCCCTCGAAATGCCATTCCCGCCAAATTTCACAATTCTGCATCTTCCATAAGAAGTAGTAAACAAGAGCCTCGGTTTCATCTGGAGGCCAACCGGAAACACATTTTCGGAAAGGTGTGACTTCCACAATCATAAAACAACATTTCCTTTATATTGTATCCATCAAACAACCTTACACTACTTTACAACACCCATCAATCAATCAAACGTCAGATAACTTGAGATGAAATCAGTCGTGTTTTCACTAGACTATCGTTATCTATATCATGAGTATCAATTTTCAATTCATTATCACTTATCATTACTTTCCGCCTATTCTCTTCACCAAGTAACACCACCGTGTTAATTACCGTCCTCTTGTTTGCTTTCTTCGGGCAAAATGACTTCACTCCAACAGAGAGGATTATCATTTTCTAGCGAAGTCGAGTTTGGAGACACGAACGTCTGCACTCTATCCTGGTACCAAAGACTGAAAAAATTTCTTTGGTCCGATTGGGAAGCCGAACAGGGCGTTCAGCTACAACAACCTGGAGGTATGTTACATTTTTTCCTCTTTTTCATGTTTATTTACAGCATAAAAATATTTTTTAGAGGTTTCGTTTAGCGAATCGGACGAAATGCAACCTGGTACGAGGTACGACGATTTCCATACGATCGACTGGATCAAAGATTTGTCGAGGGACAGACGAAGACATCGGTATTTAGAATCGCACAGAAGAGACACGTTGTGCAAGAAATTGAGGTTTTTATGGGATTCGTGTGCGGGTTGGATTTGCGTGTCTGTAGTCGGAATGTTATGCGGTAAAGTTTTATTTTTTTATTACAAATTTCTAAGGGATTTTTTTTTTATTGTTTTATGTTCCCGCAGGATGTGCTGCGGCTTTTATCGACATCGGGACGAGTTGGATGGTGGATTTGAAGGAAGGTTTTTGCGAGAATGCTTTTTGGCTTAATCGGGAACAGTGCTGTTGGTTGTCTAATTCTACAACTTTCGAGGACGATGATTGTGATCAAGTAATTTTTATTTACTATTTACTTTTTTTTAAAAATGAGTTACGTATTTTTATTTATTTTATTTAGTGGTACATGTGGGCTGAAGTCTTGGGCGCGAGCGACGAAGAATCTGTTCTTTTTTATTGTCTTCACTATCTATCCTTCGTAGTTCTGGCCGTATTTATGGCGTTGCTTGCCGGTTTGTTTGTTCGCACGTTTGCGCCATATGCGGGAGGAGGCGGAATACCCGAGGTAATGTAACGAAACGACCTATAAACATTTTCTCATTAAAAAGGGCGGAAAGAAAAAATTCGGAAAGTTGCGATAGTCGTCGCCAGATGACGCCTGCCTGCTTGTGTGACTGATCACTGATGTCATTTTAACGTTTAAACGATGTTTCTCAAAATTCCACCAAAAATCTCACATTACGACATCATCTGGGGCGACACATACCGGCACTTTTGGAACTTTTCAGAGGCCTGAAATGTTTTTTTCGTTGGTAAAAATCGATTTTAGTGTTTCTTTTCCAGCTCAAAACGGTTCTCAGTGGTTTTATAATCCGTGGCTTGCTCGGAAAATGGACTTTGATCATAAAACTATTCGGTGTGATGTTGGCCGTCGCTTCTGGCCTCGTCTTGGGCAAGGAAGGACCTTTGGTGCACATTGCCTGTTGCATTGGAAACATAGTATCACGGTTTTTCCCAAAATACGGTAAAAACGAGGCAAAGAAAAGAGAGGTACGGTACTCAACTACCAACATTTTTTATATGTATGAAAAAAACTATACAAACGCGACACGTCGCATCTTCCAGATCCTGTCTGCCGCAGCCGCTGCCGGTGTTTCGGTGGCTTTTGGTGCACCGATCGGTGGAGTTCTCTTCAGTTTGGAAGAAGTCAGTTACTATTTTCCACCAAAAACTCTTTGGAGAACGTTTTTCTGTGCATTGGTTGCAGCTTTCGTGCTATCAACCATCAATCCTTTCGGCAACGACCACATGATCGTCTTTTACGTCGACTACGACGCACCGTGGATCTTCGTGGAGATTTTCCCTTTTATTTTGTTGGGAGTGATGGGTGTCAGTACCTTATGATACTTGGCTTTCCTTTCGCGACACTCTGTGATCTCATGACTGTTCTTCATCATTGCAGGGTATTCTTGCAACGCTGTTCATCAAGGCCAACGTCTTTTGGTGCAAATTGCGTAAACATTCCAAACTGGGAAATTACCCGATAGTCGAAGTAAATCGAAAACCCGGTGATAAATTTCAATTTTTATGTATGAGTTTCATGTTTATCCATTCCATTCCAGGTGATCGCCGTGGCAACCCTGACGGCCGTACTGAGTTTTCCGAATCCTTACACGAGAATGGAAACTGCAAAATTGATCGCTCTCTTGGTACGCGACTGTGGCAATGGCCACACTTCAGATTTATGGTTCGAATAGAAAATAACTTTCTTCGATAGACTCAATTGCCCGAATTTGACTACTTTGATTCGTCACAGCGACTACGACTACAAATACGACAACTCGACTTCTTCTAACTATGGACTTTACAAAGCCGGTCCCGGAGTCGCGCACACCACGATGCTTCTTGCGATGGCCTTGATTTTCAAGTTTTCCATGATGATAATTACAGTCGGCATGAAGGTATTGGTATTGCCCGAGTGAAATGTCTACTGTACATCGATTCTACATAGACGAGACATGGATGGACGATACTGTAAGTCTACATCGAATCTGCAGCTCGATAAAATCTAGGTCACACACGACAATCGTCAGATTTTACATTTTGTTTTGTAGAAGACACAATTACTAGTTAGTACTGTATAAGGTCGCCAGTATCGTATGTCTTTTAGAGCAAAATAATCCATGGTCTATGTAGGTCTATGTAGAAACGTCTGCATAAACATTCCCGGCATGCCTCTGTTACATAATTTCGATCTTGGTACTGCCTGGGTGGGTTCTGATTGATATGGTGTCTACAGTATTTACCTTCGTCTTCCGTACCTTCGATTTTCTAGATACCTGCGGGATTGTACATACCCAGTCTTGCAATCGGAGCGATAATGGGTCGATTGGTTGGCATTGCAGTGGAACAAACATTTTAGTCAGTTGTAATTATTTAACTAATTATTTAGTTTAGATCGATTAAATTGTCAGTTTGCATTCGATTTTCAGTTATCTTCCTTTTTTGAGCGAAAGTGTTTGCGGAGTCTCTTGCGTGACACCGGGATTGTACGGCATGGTCGGTGCAGCTGCATTTTTGGGAGGAGTGACCAGAATGACTGGTAAGTGGACACGATGTTTAGTTTTATCAGTAACATCTGTTGTTTAAAGTTCAATTCCGTAGTTGGCTTGGTCGTCATAATGTTCGAAGTGACCGGAGGAGTGAGATACATCGTACCGTTGATGATCGGGGTGATGACCAGTAAGTGGATGGGTGATGGACTTTGCAAAACTGGAATGTATCCTTCTAATAGTTGTCAAATAAGAGAGAGAAATTAAAACTATACAGTAGATGATTTTCCTGATTTCTTGTTCAGTTTCGAGGCGTTGATAGAGCTCAATGCATATCCATTTCTGGACATCAAAGAGGAATTCGAAAAACTCACTGTGGCAGCTGATGTGAGAAAACCAAAAGATGGGGAGACGTTCACCATGTTGACTCAAGATGGGATGACTGTAGGAGAACTCGAAAAAATATTGAAGGATTCCACTTTCAATGGTTTTCCTGTCGTCGTGTCGACCGAGAGCAAAAATTTAGTCGGATTTGTACTCAGGAGGGATTTGCTTCTGGCCTTAGGTAAAAACAACACAATCCAAAATACTGTATGTCCAGTCAAATGTCTTCATCAATCAATCAATCAATCAATCAATCAATCAATCAATCAATCTCGATATACAGTATTTCATTAGTTCATCATTTTATTTTACTCATTTATATGCAAATTGCCCTTAAACAGCGTTTCTCGTGTTTAGATCATGCAAAAAGGACGAAAAGTGATGTCGATGAAGACACGATGATATCGTTCACAGATCAGCCTCCCGAAAACGAGAACCAGCACAATATAATAAAAATGAAGAAAATAGTGAACATGGTGATTATTTTGCAGTTTGTCAATTGACATGTCTTATTTCTTTCAAATATTATTACTTTAGGCCACAATTACCGTTACTGACGTCACACCAATGGAGACTATTATCGACATATTCAAGAAACTTGGCTTGAGGCATTTATTAGTTGCCGACAAAGGCACTTTGTTGGGTGTGATCACCAAAAAGGATCTTCTACATCATTTAAAAGATCATTGAACAAGATTGTTTTAGTTACATAGTTATGTATTTAGAAATAAATTGTGAATAGTTATGTAAAAAAATTTCAATTTGCTATGTTTTTGCAACTTTAATCAGAAACAAATTATAGTAATTACTTAATCATGCATCTGGAAAACCAGAACATTGATATTAAGCATGTTTACCAGCTCCGGCTATAATAAAATTAGAATCACTCTTGCGCAACATCCAGTGCAATCAGTATAACAAAAATGTTGTTAGAAGCTGGAAGTTGTTTTCCATGAATCACATCTTCCTTAATCTGAAACTACGTAGTTTTCCTGGAAGAAATGCGTCGATAAGTGGGCTGGAACAACAAGGCTTCATTAGTAAGTTATTTCTCAACAGTTTACACTTCCAACTTCTAACTTTTTAATTTTTATTTGCATTTTTTGGGTTTTTAATGTGTGTTGTGGATTTATAGTCCAATTTAGGCTCTGATCACATCAAATTTAGTTGCAGTGAAAAAATTGACAGTTTCAAAGCTACTTATTGCATGTTTTTATTGCAAGTCAGAAAAATTTACAAAATTGATGTGCATTCATGCTTGAATAGTATAGTATGAATATAAATAGCAACACTGGAAAAGAGTGGATAGATTCACATCAAGGCAAGAATTCAAATTGAATTGCATTTCAATGCATCATTTGCTATTATTGTTATTCAATGCTACAATTATTTTTGATGAATTAAATATAGAAATTAAGAGAGAAAAAACAAATCAAAAATTCCATCAGCCATTTACTCAGATTTATACTTACGGTAATTTATAGTTAATTTGCAATTAAAATCATTGAATACAAATAGATCAAATAAAAAGATCAGAGGTGACAGAAGTTATTGAACCTCAGCTAATAATTATTAATTACAATGAATAAATTTCAAAATTAGAACACGCAATCTTTAATAAATACATTTTAAACATTTTTTAAAACTACATAGCCAACACACTCGATTAATTTTCCTTCAAAGTTTACCAACCTACAACGTGCCCTTGACCAAATGGGAAACTAGCCAGTGACAAGTGTGCTGAATTGGATTGCCACATTCGGACACACGAAATTAAAATCTGTGCGAAATCTGGTGTAATAATTACTGTACTGTAAAATCTCGATGATAAAAAAGAAAACAATTTTTTAAATCACATTTACAAACATTTTGGATCGTGGAATAAACAATAAAAACATTTAACAAAGTTGGAAGCATCACTAAAAAAAACAAATCTTTCCTCTCGGCTTCCGTACCTCGATTTCCTCTCGAGCGACAACATCCTGCGTGCGCTCTGTTCGCTCGGGTCAATCACTCCACATTCGAAAGGTAGGTGGCGTTGGCAACCGATGACATCATAGCACGTATTCGTACCAGCACACAAGACCTGATCACATCGTAGGGAATCTCGAAAAATAAACAGCCGATTTAAATAAACAACGAAATGGTAAGATAAGCTATTACCAAGATAAGTAATTTCTACACGCAATCTTTAACTTTGCCCCCAGCGAAAAAAAATCAATAAATAATCATTTTACTCGTTTCTAAGCCTTACGTTCAAAATGAATTACTAAGCCTAACTTAAGAATTAGTTATGGATCAGCTGGAATGCGTACAGTACAATTTTAAGACCTAGTCAGAAAAAAAGGAGATATTAAAAAATAAATGACACATTTTAAATTTTATTTTGGAACAAAATTTCGAAAAGGAGTAAAGGACGGTAGAGAAAAATGGGAAAAACGAGAAAAATTGCGCATCATCATGTGAGATTTGGAAGGAATCAAATTCTTGACGCATCGTCTTCTAATTCGAACAATTTGGCGTGATGACGTAAACAATGCTTGTAATCTATCGAACAGATTAGGGATTTATCTCGAGCTTCTCGATTTTCGTTTGACGTCATGTTCAAATATGTCCGAATACGATCTTCGGTTGCATCTGTTAGGCGACTTGCCTTTGCATGATACCGAATACGAATACCAAACCGACAGCAACAGCACAGGATGGACGTATGTTTTCTTTTATTACACAAATTATCGGTTGCTTTGTCGATCCAGCAATCGAATGGATGATGTCATTTCACGAGTTGAATTCGCCCGTTAAAAATTTAATTTCTTAATTTTTATTATTTTTAAAAAATGTTATTTTGTTATTAAATTTTTTTTTTTAATTTTCAGATGGTTGCATCCATCGGTGGTCATGGAAACTGACTGGCTGAAGACGAAGAAAAAGAATGAAACAGAATCTTCAGTTCACACGTATGACGCTGTTAATGGTTTAAATGCGAAAACACCCACAAGTAGCAGTGACGAAGAAATGATAGATTTATCAGCTACAAAAATGGGCACTGAGACGATTCACAATTCCCATTTACACGGTAAAACATTAAAAGAATAAAAATTTTCATTTTTTCTCATCGAAATTGATAATTTCTTTCTTTTTTTGATTCTAGGTGGAACTGGTGGGGCATTTGCAGCGGAAGCCGACGATTTACCCGTCGGTGTTGGCCAGTATGATGATTTTCACACCATCGATTGGATTCGCGACATCGCTCGAGATCGCATGCGACATCGTTACCTCGTGAAACGAAAAGGCGACTCCATTTGGGGGTTTATTCGTGGAGCGCACGATGCATGGTCTGGTTGGCTGTGCGTTTTTCTCGTTGGCGTTTTGGCGGGTAAATTGTATACGATTTTGATGTTTTTATTTGTATTTTAATATTTTTTATTCGTGTTTTTAGGTGGAGTCGCCGGTGTGATCGACATCGGAGCAGGTTGGATGGCGGACTTGCGTGAAGGAATCTGTCCACAAGCATTTTGGCTGAACAAAGAACAATGCTGCTGGTCGTCCAATCAAACTTTCTACGCCGGAGATTTATGCCCACTCGTAGAAAAATTTTAAAGAGAAATTTAAGGCTGCAAAATGAAAAATTCGTTGCGTTTAGTTTTAAAATTAATTTTTAAATTTGATAATTTTTTTCCCTTGTAATTTGTGATTTTTTCCTGTTTTGTAATTTGATGAAATCTACAAAATTAATTAAAGTAATGTAAATGTTGACCACAAAGCTGCAGCCTTAAATAATGATTTTTTTGGTGTGTGTGTGAGTGTTAAAGAAAAAATATTTTTGTTTTATTTTAGTGGTACATCTGGCCAGAAGTTTTTGGTTTAGATGGATCGGGTGCCTGGTCTTATTTTGTACACTACTTCTTTTACATTGTGTGGTCTATGTTTTTCGCTTTGTTATGCGTCATGTTAGTCCGTACTTTTGCACCATACGCCGTCGGATCGGGAATTCCAGAGGTAAATAATGAGGACTTTAAGAAAAGAAAATGAAAGTTTAGATGAAAAACGAATTTAATTTCAGATAAAGACGATTTTAAGTGGATTTATCATTCGTGGATACTTAGGAAAATGGACATTGCTCATCAAATCGATCGGTGTCATGTTGGCAGTATCAGCAGGCCTGAGTTTAGGCAAAGAAGGGCCGTTCGTACACGTTGCGTGTTGCATCGGCAACATCATTTCCTATTTATTTTCTAAATACGGAAAAAACGAAGCGAAGAAACGAGAAATTTTATCGGCCGCAGCCGCCGCTGGCGTTTCGGTCGCTTTTGGTGCCCCGATCGGTGGAGTTCTTTTTAGTCTCGAAGAGGTACAGTATAGTACATCGAATGTTTCCATTTCCCTTTCCCTTTCAGTCTCTTAATTAATAATACTCATGATTAAATTTACAGGTTAGTTATTATTTCCCTCTGAAGACACTTTGGCGATCATTTTTCTGCGCTTTAGTAGCAGCTTTTGTACTGCGATCGATTAATCCTTTTGGCAACGAACATTCGGTTTTATTTTATGTCGATTACAACGAGCCGTGGATATTTTTTGAATTAGTTCCCTTCGTTTTATTGGGAATTTTAGGGGTGAGTTTGAAAATTGAAAAATTGTTAAACAAATCAATTTGATTTTAATTTTTTTTTTTTTACAGGGAATCGTCGGTGCAATATTTATAAAAGCGAATATCAGGGTCTGTCGGTACAGGAAGTTTTCCAAATTGGGAAAATATCCCACGTCGGAAGTGTTGGCCATCACACTGATAACGGCCATAATCACTTTCCCCAACCAGTACACGAGGATGAACACGAGCGAGTTGATTTCTCAGTTGTTCAGCAAATGTGGACCGGCCGACGTGTCGCCTTTGTGGTAGAAATCACTGAAAAAAAAGCTTTGAAAAATAGAGATTTCGTGTTTTAATTTGATTTTTTTTTTCATAAATAGCGATTACCAACGAAATTACACGAATGCAAATCCTAATTTCCAACATGGCATCGCTGAAGCCGGTCCAGGAGTCATATCTAGCGTGGAACAACTATTCTTAGCGTTAATTGTAAAAATTATTATAACAGTGTTCACATTCGGTATCAAGGTAAAGAATTTTTTATTTCATTGCGTCGAAATGATATTAATCTCGATCGACGATCGAATTTCAGATACCTACGGGCTTATTTATTCCTAGTCTCGCAATTGGAGCGATAATGGGTCGAATGATGGGAATCGGAATGGAACAACTGGCGTAGTGAGTGTTCTTTAAAATTTTAAAATTTACAAATTCCTAATTTTTTACGATTTTGACAGCCATTATCCAGATTTATGGATCTTCAACGGAGAATGCGGGAACGGTTGCATCACTCCCGGTCTATATGCAATGGTGGGAGCCGCCGCTGCTTTGGGAGGAGTCACCAGAATGACCGGTACAAAAAAATTAATTTTTTTAATTATAAAAAGAAAAAATTTAAAAAATCCGTTGAATTTCAGTATCGTTGGTTGTGATCATGTTCGAGCTGACTGGTGGAGTCAAATACATAGTACCCCTGATGGCCGCTGCGATGGCCAGTAAATGGGTCGGCGATGCCCTAGGAAGAGAAGGAATGTATCCTTTAGACTCGAAAAAATTTTCAAATAGATAAACCAAACGAAATTTGGATAAATTCCTTAATAAAATCAAAGATACGACGCTCACATCGGGCTTAACGGGTATCCATTCTTGGACAGTAAGGAAGAATTCAGTCACACGACTTTAGCAGCTGATGTCATGCAGCCGAGAAACGAGCCCTTAGCAGTCTTGACCCAGGATAGTATGACGGTCGAAGACACAGGTCGATAATTTTGATTTTCGATTTTTTAATCCGTTTTTTAACGCCTCAAATTTTTCCTTTCTCCTTACAGAAAATTTACTCAGAGAAACGGAGCACAACGGTTTTCCTGTTGTTGTCTCGCAGGAGTCTCAATATTTAGTCGGCTACATTTTACGGCGAGATCTGACTTTAGCTATCATTAACTGTAAAAATAACAAAGACGGAATCTGTGCCAATTCAAAGGTTTTATTCACGGATTCCATACCGACGCCTTGGACCGGCCCTCCGCCGTTGAAATTGAAGAAATTACTAGACTTAGTGAGTCGAAATGTGATTCCGACATCGTAATAATCCAAAAGTTCCTAATTGTTTTTTAATTTCAGGCCCCAATTACGTTAACCGACGAAACTCCGATGGAAACTGTGATCGACATGTTCCGAAAATTGGGTCTCAGACAAGTTCTCGTCACACACAATGGGTAATTCAAGTTTGATTCGATGAAATTGAATGTTTTTATTCATTTTTCTATTTGTTTAGTCGTTTGCTTGGAATCATAACAAAGAAAGACGTGCTCAGGCATATAAAACAACTGTCGAACGAGGATCCCGAATCGGTGTTGTACAATTAGAGAAATGGCGCTGGAACGTAGAAAAAAAGTTGGAAATCGATTTCCATTTTGTTTATTTTTATTTTTATTTTTTTTCTTTTTGTAATTTATTTGTATTGTAAGGAAACTTTTAATGCAAAAATTATTGGATGTTTATTGTTGTTAATATTATTATTATTATATTATGTAACTTAAAAAAAATTATTACGATAATCCGTTTTTGGATTTCTGTGAAAGAAATTGTATAAAGTTGAACTTTAAATGTAAGCATTCCGTCATTTATTTCGCTGCTAACGGCTGTTTTTATTCTCTAGTTAAAAACTTTTTTGATTTTTGCTTTTAAAACTTTGTTCCTATTTAGTTACGAACTTGTCATAAAATTTATTGTGATATTTTTTCAGGACTTGTGCTCAAAGTGCTGGACGAGGCATAATCCCGTGTTAAGATTAATTAATATTCAATTTAGCGAAATTTAATACATTTAACGAGGAGTTTTAGATCCGCAGTCAGTCACTGATATTAAATCGTATTGATATTTGTACGGTTTGGAGTAATTGGATATTTATAACTAACATTCAATCGAATAAAAATACTAAATTTAACTCGGTGTTTCATTTCGTTGTGACCAAGTTCCAAAAGTCGACACCGGATGGCGGGTTTTAAAAAAATGATGCACAGAAGTGAGTCGATGGCATTTCTGTCGGAATCTTACGGTAATTTAATATCCTGTAATTTTTTATGGGGTAATTATGATGTTGCAGGTACCCCAGATGTTTCCTTTTGAGGTCTCTGCATTTATTAACAATTTTCAAACCAAACTACCAATTGCGAAGGAAAGAAATTACAATTTTTCATTTTTTTTAATGAATTTATTTCCTTAAGAGTGGATTTATACAATTTTTTTTCCACTGAATTTTTAATGGGAATCTATTGCATAATAACCCACATGTCTGTTCCCCTTTCCTCAACCCATCAGCCAATAACAAATCCAGTTCAACAATAAACAAAAAGGAGAGACAAGGACCTCAATTTTTTGTAGGAAATTACCAAATACTTTATTGCTGGGAAAAATTCTACTTTCAAAATTAAAAAAAATTAATTTACATTTTTTTTTAACCTTTGAAAAAAATTAATAATTTACAAAAAATAACACATATGGTTAACAAAAATACAGAAAAATCCGATAAATGATCAAATTCTATCCCGCAAAAATCTCCCAATCTACCTGGAGAGAGCCGAAAATAAAAATCAACGAAATGCATATAATTTTAACGAAATCAACGAAAAATAAAGAAAGAAAAAAACCGTAAAACTCAAAACTGGGACAAGCCATTACACGGGGTGTGAAGCAGCCTCTAGACAATGTGCTTGCCCTCTGGTGGCAGCCACATTCGAAGCAGAAAGAAGAGAGGTAATTCATGCATCAGATGTAACGTCTATCTACCAAGAATAAGAGCTTAACGTGAGTCCTATCGCAGAATACAAAACAAACACACTTAATCAGTGGCCAGATCGATCCCGAGAGCAAATAACATCCCGATTTCAGTCGCCGATCGTCGAATTACAGGGCGAGATGAATTTTCTGACGGCAAATAAGCCTAAAATCTGCAGTGTGCGAGATTTTTGTTTGTCCCGTTAGGAACTTGGAAAACGCATTTCACACATCGTTTTTCATCCGAATTTAACCCGATTCTCCCCATATTTACCTGGTGATTCCACCGATACATATTTCCCACGAAATCACTCGAAAAAATTTATTTTTAAAAAAAAATTAACAAATTTCTTTTTTTTTATTTGCAGACAATTTTTAAAAATGTTCAAAATGTTAACCGAAGATCAAACACTCGAGTAGAAGACCGAAGTTCACGAGACACGTCCCGCAACTGTAAATTTCATCAAAAAATCCGGATTTGTGGCATGGTGATAGATTTTTATTGGTTGATGAACAGTCGAAGATGGAGTCTCTCTCAATACCAAAAGAGGAAAAATCATCAGAAAGCCTTTACCCATGCTCGATTTTTCCGAAAGATTTCCGCTGTCCGCCTGACTACAAGGTTCCTTTTGCCGGATCCCTCAACGACAAGCCTTTCTCGTGCCCGTACTACCCCGGCCTCCTAGCAATGTCTGGCCCGTCTATCATGGCGCAGATCCAAGCCCAGGCCGCGCAAGCACAAGTTCATCAAGTTCAGGTGCAAGCGCATCAACAAGCACAGGTTACCACACTTTTTTTTATTATTTTTTTTTCATCTTGGTACTTGCGAAATAAGGCGAAATATTCGAGAGAAAAAAAAATATCATAAAAACTAGTTTTTTAGTTTTTTTTTTATAAAATTTTTTCTCTCTCGAAAGTTTCATTTTATTTCCGGTTTATTTGTCGGTGAATGTTGCTAGATTTGATTTTACATTCCATGACTACGGTCACCTGGGACACGAACACGATTTATGAAAACTGTGATTTCTGTCGTGGGTATTCGTAGTCGTGATTTTATTCATGTTTTTTTTTTTCTTTTTGCTTGAAATCGAGTAAATGATTGAGGAAATGCAACATCCAGTCCGAATTTTTCAAATGTCAACCGTCGTGACACTCGGAAGATATGGAATGGATGAAATTTCCAAAGTTTTGAGTGTTATTATGATCACAAACAGCGAAATTAATTAATTTTTCGTTAGGAAAATTGTTAAAAATAGTGATTCGACCGTCTAAAATTACAAAATTCATAAATTTAATTTAAATATAAAAAAAAATGCAGTAAAGGCAGAAAACCAAATTAAACTTTGGTGAGTAATGAGCGACGACCTAATAAAACTTAATTTTAGCATTTTTGCATCACTAATAAACTTGGCATGAACCAACCATCATGCCGATTACCAGTGATTAATTCACGAGTTATTTACCAAAGCGAACCAAACTAAGACAAATTAGATTTTTTTGTCACTCTATTTAAAACAGGATGTGGCAAAACTGGACATTAATGATCATGCCCAATATGGAATGTCGTTGCCCAATGAATATCGAAAAAAAATTTTTTTTTTTCTCCCCTTAAAAAACCAAAAAAAATCTTTTCCTCACAGGTACAACGAAACCACGTGCCTCATCCGGGACAACACACTCTGCAGTCTCACAACCACACACACCACCAGGCGACGCAACACCAACAACACCACCATCATCATCCCAACCTACATCACCATCATCACCATCACCAACAACAACAGCAGCAGCAGCATCAGATGTAACGTCTATCTACCAAGAATAAGAGCTTAACGTGAGTCCTATCGCAGAATACAAAACAACCACA
>JAQFZO010000570.1:0-22983 GCA_034695885.1 Geophilus flavus
TTGCGTTCCAAATTAGTTGGTCGGGGGAAAATAAGTGAAAGAGGGTTCGGAAATGAAGAAAAAAAATATTCTAATTAGTTTGCCGGAGTCATAGGGTTAGGGAAACAGAAATTAGAAAAAAAATATAAATTTATCGGACGCGTCACTTTTTTTCCCCTATTTTACCCCTTTAATTAAAATGACATCCTCGGCGCCTAATTAAAATAATTTCACACACATTTTGAGTGGCATCTCACTTTTCGGAGAAAAAATTCGAATCGGGGTCGACGAAAAGGGGGAAAAGGAAAAGAGGAACACGAGGGGCAGTCAAGTGTCTCCCAAAGTGCTTCACTTTTTTTTTCTTTCTTTTTTTTATTGCCCTTTAAAAGCAATTGGCAAGGTAGTAAAACGTCCACCTCCAGAATCAGCTCACGATTTATTTCCAAGGATTCACTTTTTTTATTTTTTATTTGGGGTTTCTTTGTAGGGAGAAACGAAGCCGACAGACACTGTGATTCAAGTGCGTCTCTTGCTCCACTTGACCGGATATTAGGCTCAAATTGGTGACTTAGATCCATCGCCATCCATCACCCCTGCCATCGGTTTGTCGCCCAGACATCGCAGGTGAAGGCAATCCCGTGATTCCGGCCGACGCTAAAAGCAGTGCAAACTCTTGGACTGGCTTTGATGACTGGTTTGTTGCAGACGAGTCGATGAGTGACCGCAAAATCAAAGTGTCAATCAGGTCGACCGAGAGAAACGCCGCAGAAACGAACGCTCGCTACACTGTAACCAGTTGCCAAGCAACGCAAACCGAAACGCGGGGATCCCGTAATTACTCGGCCCTCGAGAGAAGTTGAGGGGAATGCGTAGAAGAGAGACGAGAGAGAGAGAGAGAGAAGGGGAAGGGGAATGGAAGGGCGAGGGAGGAGAGAAATATGAGGGGGTGGCAGTTGCAAGTTTTCTATTGCGGGCCGCTGCCGTTCTGCGTTCGGGCCGCGTTCGCTGCCCGCAGGCGAATCAAGAAGCATTATTTCTGTAAATCATGAGCGAGATACAAATCCATGCATGAAATTTTAATCGACTTCAACCAAAATGAAAACAAAAAAAAAATCTCCACAAACACGCATCACATTTTTAAATAAATAAAATTTAAAAAAAAAATAAAGTAAGAGGTAAAATATCGAATAAAATAAATAATAGAAAAACAAAAGTCAGATTCGCTCGCTTTTTTTTTTTTTATTGTTTTCCATCTCATAACATAACACAACGAAAAAAAGTTTTTATTTTCTGTAAATTTTCTAAAATTCGATTTAAAGTATTAAAACAAAACAAGATTTCGCAACCGGAAACGATAGACGGGCAATATGTAAGAAAAGGGGTGAGGGGTGAGTAATAAGTAAATGAAACCTAAACCATGTGCGCGTTTCAAGGCGCGTCTCACACATTTTTTTCTTTTTTTATGCACAACCAAATTCGCCTCCCATGAAGATGTCGGGGGTGGAAAAATGAGACCTCGACTCGATCGAGTGGTTCGAGACATGTACAATAAAAGAAGGGATGGGTTGTGGGGGAGTAAGGGGAGGTCGGGGGAGATGTTTTAGCACGTCCCTGTTTGGCGCTCCCCCTGGTGGAAACCCCACTGGGGTAATTGAAGCAGGGGTAAGGGGGTCAATTGGTGAGTGGCTGTAAAACAGGCGTCTGTGACCAAAAGGGAGGCCATTAATGTGCCTCGCCAACCTCACCTGATATCAATCTGAGACGCTGGTGTCTTTTTTGGTGAGACCGACAAACGCCAACTAACCCCCGGGGGAGGATGGGGTGCGGCGACACACCTGTAATTAGACCCTTGGATCGATCACAATAAAAATGGAGCCTCAATCAAACGCGAGTCGATACAAGAGGAATTTGTCGCTTTACAACACTTTGTTATTTTTTTCTCTCTCTCTCCTGTTCGTTTATTACGTGAGAAAAAGGAAGAAGTGCGCGCGCCTTCTTCTCCTTTTTGGCGCCTGCGTCTCTACCTTTTATTGCCCCTCCCCGCAATTTGGGTTTCCTGGTAGTCGGTCGACTTCGCTCACCTGGACTGCCACCTGCGAATGCAAATGGGGTAGACGCCGCCAGCGGCCGAGAACTGCGTTCGTGACCACGAAGCCGAATGAGTTCATCAGCAAAGTGACCAGCGGACGCCAAATTCCAGGAGGGAGAAGGGAGGGGGAGGGTGGGAGAGAGGAGGTGGAAGGGAGGCGAGGCGGAGGAGAAAACGAGAAAGATGCGTCACACATATTCGTGGTCGAAGGCCGGCCATGAAAAATGAGCGACGGCAGATCGCGAACGCGATAAATTCACGACCGAACGGCTAATGAGAACGACCCATAAAAATTAATAAGTGCCATAAATTCGGCGACCAGTGGTCACCCGTTTGCAGGTGAGGCGCGGCCCCTCCAACGGATGGGTGGAGCCGCGATGCGAGGTGAAGTTGCCACTCGGAAACAAACTACCAATCACGGCGCGCCGATGACGCTGTCGCCTGCGGAATGCGGCGCCTGCCATCAAATCCCCGACCGAGACGCTTAATGAGATTCCTCAGGAACCAAAGGATTGAAAGGCCCCACAGCCCCAAAAGCCAAACCCAGTTGGCCGAATGCTGCTTTACATTGCCGCGCGCAACCTGCGTGATTCGTCATAACGAGGGTTGCGTGCACCATCGGGCTGCAGGTGTCGCTCGAGGTCACCTTGTGCCGCTGGTCAATTAGCGACGCCCCTCATTACGCATTCTGCGTGCAATGACCCACATGCTGCCGTTCGGTCTCCCTCTTCTCCCTCTTTCTCTCTCTCTCACACACACACAACACACACAACTCACTAACAGACACTATATATCGACGCGTCCCCTTCTCCATAACTTCACTTTTTATCTCCCTTTTTCCTTTTTAATCACCTTACCTTAAGTAAAATGCGACTTCCGGGCACGACGTGTAGGGCAGATAAAGTCGACGCGTTATCTGTAAGGGGTCGTCCGTCCAAACTGAGATGTTGGTCAAAAGGAGCGACGCAAAATTCCTTCATGATCTTGAAACGAGTAAAACATTTATTAGCCAGCACATCGAATCGTACGTTTTATGTCACTTACCTGTAATTTCAGGTCCCTTAATGTCTGATTCGATGCGATATTAAATTCGTGATCACCGCGAATCCGCCGATTACGCGTGCTTCGGCGCACTTGTCCTAATGAAGAAGTTTCGCATGGGCCAGGTTGCTCCAATTTCTTCCTTTTGGCGGCGGCCGAGGAAGCCTGAGAATTGCAAGTGTCTTAATTGGCGTCCGTTTGTGGGTGCGGACGACGGGGCAAGTGTGTGCGTGGGTGGATTAATCGATCATGGCCGGCGGTGATGAGGCACAGCACACACTCCTCAGCAGGGGCCTCTGGGGGAGCCACGTCCCCTTACTTTTTTCTTTTTCTTTTTTTTCTTTTCTCTTTTTCCTTTCTTTTTATTTCCTACTTTTAGAGTGATGGGGATGTGGAGGAGGAGAGTCGGGGGAGAAGGAAAGAGTGGGGGGAGGGGGCAGAGCGCTCAATCAACGCGGACGGTATTGAGTGAAACCGCCGCGTTAATCGAATTATCGACTTTTGAAGCAAAATCGAATAAAAAATCTCACCTGCAGAAACGCCCCATCTCCGGCTTCTTCGGCATCCGACAACACTTCTTCCAACGCGTTCACTCTACGGATGAAAATTTTGCCGCTTTCAAAGTCCACTTTGCCTTCCTCCTCCTCCCGCAATTGAATTGCGTAACACGTTTCACATGTCTCTGTAAAAGTAAAGTGCAAACAGATGCAATAAACATACATGTTATGTAATAAATAATAATCAATCTATTCAAATACTAGTAATTATCAATCTCAATTACGAGTGTAAAGCAAATAAGAAAAAAACATCGACAAAGACAATAACAACAACAACAATAACAAAACGGTTTATTTGTCCTCGTTTCACTTAAGGGAACATGCCCAACCTACCCCTTCCTCCTCCTCCTTTTCCTCCTCCCCCTCCTCCTCCCCTTCACTCCCTGCCTGCACGCCCCCGCACACTCCGTTTTCACGGTCCAACATGCGGTAGGAGTGGCAGGAAATGGAAGTTCACTGTACCGCAGCCCCCGGTCCACGCTGCTCCGCAACAACAAAAGACACAGCGGGGCAGCCGACTCGCTGGCGGCCCGACCGGAACGCGTCGCCACTGACGTCACTTCCCGGAGCCAAGACGAGGCGCAGAAACATTTGAGAAAAATCAAACGACAAAGAGAAAAAAAGCCAAGAACAGGTGGAGGATGTTGACACGGAGGCCAAAGTAAACTCGAGTGCAGCAAATGAGCTCAACCTGCCCCCTCGGATCCTCTCTTTGATTAGCTCCGCTCCAATTAAGACGCACGCGTCCCTTCCTTCCTCCCACTCCCAAGTCCCCTCTACAATCACCTCATGACCCCCTCTACTTGCACAAATTTCATTAGCGGCCAACGGATCGCTTTAGGACAGTCTGTTGTCTCTAGAGACGCAGTTTGTTTTTTCGGCTTTGGCTGCCCGAACGCAAGTCGAGCGCCGAGTGACAGACATGTTGCTGACACAACTGGCTTCCCCGCCCCCCACCCTACCCCTCCTTTTCGTAATAAGTTCCATCAGAGGCTCATCATTAGGAGCCAAACACGGATCGATCTTTTCTTTCCACTATCCCCTTGGTGGACACTTCTTTTTCGACCACTTGTTCTTTTTGTTGGCCGGCAAGCCAATTAATTGTGGGGGCGGTGTACGGCGAGCAATTCCTCCCTCCCTCCCTCCCACCTATGCCGCACAGCAAGCACCCTTACCCCTAGGCCGAGTCAAGACGAATATGTGGGCAACCGAACTGCTCATCAATTTGCCCTTCTTTCACTGATTGATTGGGCTAAGGGGATTAATAGTTAATCATGTGTCCATGACAGCTCTTCTTCTACAATCAATCCTTTTACACTTCTTCGAGTCTTTCTTACTTCTTTAAGTCGTGACGTAAAAGTTCAATTTTTTTTTTAATTTAGTAAAGGCAAAAAAAAACTTTTTTCTATTTTTTAAATTTTTTTTGGAGGGGGGATTATTTTTGTTGGTGCAGTTAGAAAAAAATATAAAAAACAGAAAAAAGTTGTAAGAAAAAGAATAATCTTTGTGTCCACAAAAAAGGAAGAAAAAGGAGGAGGAAAAAAATTCCACTTCTTGGCATGAGAGAAATTTCATTCATATTAAGCGACGGAAGAGAGTAAGGGGAAGGGGGGTTAGGAAGGAGGGAAGGAGGGGGTGGTTGAGGCTTGACAAATGAGTCCTAGCTTGTGGATCCACGAGACGGACCAAAGAGAAAAACGAACCTACCCACGCACACAGCAGAAAAAAAAACAACAACAAGCAAAAAGTCATTAATCATTGGCGGATCTCTTTCAGATCAATTCCCATGGATCTGCAGCATCCATCTCCAAGTACGATGAGGAGTCTTCCCCCGCCAAAAAAAACGGGGGAATGAGAAAAAAAAGAAAAAGCGGAAGGAAAAGACGCTTAATAAATTCACTTGGATTACCAAGTTGAAAAGCGGTACAATTATTTTGGACGAATTAAACGAAAAGATGAAGAGTTTTTCCCCCTTAAGCAAGACAAAGTTGGCGCCAAAAGTTGTCTATGGTCATTAATCTGACGCCAGGTGACGATACACGCGCTTTCTCACTCATTTGCATGCTGCGACTGTGTGGGAGTAGGTATTAAGTTGACCAAATGCTGCTCAATGGCTTCCGGGATGAGAGAGAGAATAAAAAAGAAAGGCAAAAAAAAAGAGAAACGAGTTTGCCGTCAAAGGATTGAGCTGGGACATAAAGGGGTTGAAAAAATGGACCCGATGCAAAACTTTTCTACGTTGCACGATCTGCCTTTTTTATATACAGCGTGAAGCGTCTATTTAATAAAGGAGACCTGGAGAATGTTTTAGAAAAAAAATAAGAGGAAGAAAAAATAAGTATGCGGATCATTTGCATTATAAAAAAACGTTGAACAAAAAGTGAATTTACGCATCGTTGCCTAGCAACGTGTCATTCATGGGTATGGACGTGCATTTTTAATGGTCATTTTGGTCAAGTATGACTTATTTTTTTTGCATGGCCGTTAAGGTTTTTTATTTATGTTTTGAGGTTTGTTGTCTATGTTTTAATCAAGAAACCACTTGAACTGGAAAGCAGCAATTTGAGTTTTTTATTTTGGGTTAGTTAGAGCAAAACTAGTGGTATAATAACTAAGTAGAATCTCGGATGGAAAGGGGTTAAAAAAAATAAAAAGAAAAGAGGAAAAAGTCATTAGAGTTCAAGTCATCTAGTGTGGATGTTTTATTGTCGAATCGTACGGATTGATAAATTGTTTTGACCATCCGTGGTGACTCGAACGACTTTTTCATTTATTTATTTACTGAAACTATTAAGTGGTTAAATTCTAATTTTGCTCACGTAAATGAACTAATCTAGTTCTAACTACTGAAGTAAAAAAAAATTAATGTGAATAAATCATGTCGGTGGAGAAAAAAGTTTGTCATTTCCAGTTCTCAGGCCCACTTTTATTTAACCAGGAAACCACCCTAACTGGAATCACCATATTTTTTTCAGCGCAATTAGCATATGTCACTTAAATCAGCACTTCTAAATAAGTTAATTGGGCACACGAGTTTTCACTTTTACACATCCATCCAAAGGTACAAATTACTGATTATTAAACTGTTAATTTATAAAATGTGACTTTTTCCTCCTCCCCCTTTTATTTTTTTTATATTTTTCGATTCTAAGAGTTCCCAGTTCCCACGCTGGTACTCGGAGTTATTCTAATTACGCAAAAAATGTCAGCAAAAATCGATGAGTTCCAGTCGGTGTAGTTCCCTTGTAAGTGTGATTCAATTTGGGCCGTTTCTGCAAGAGCGGCTCAAATTTAGGGTGAAATCGAAGAAGCTATTAAAAGAGGAAACAAAGACGCTGGCTTTTGTTAGTTCTCCATCCAAGTAAATGACTAGCGATGTCTACGCTGTACCAATTACCGAAGCCGTAGCCAATGATGAACATGCGGCATTTTTGTGCTGTGTCATGGACGGGAAAAACGGCGAAAAATGTCGTGGATCATCCGCGGTAGGATATCAACAAATGTGTCTATCCGCCGAGCCGATACGCCTTAAAGTCCCTAGGGATAAACACACGCATCTGTCACGGTAAATCTGATTGGGGGTCCGAAAAGAAAATCATCATCGACAAAATTGAAGCCGAATGATGCAGCACAAAAATGTACAAAAAAATAAAAGAAAAGAGTAAAAATTGATAAAAATAAAAAAAATAAGAGGAAAGAAGCGAAAACTTCCCTCAAAAAAGGAGGAAAATTGTTTTCTTTGATTTTTCATGCAAATGCAAATGGGAGAAAAGAAGGAAATGTTGTTTTTCGGTTGTTTTTTCTTATTATTATTATCATCATTTTAAAACAAAAAAAAACGTGAAATAAAAATACAAGTCGATTTTCTTTTTTAAAAAAAGAAGAGAAAAAAAATTAAAGATTTCCATTAAAAAAAATAAATGTTAAAAACAAGACAGGAAAAGAGGGAGAGAGAAAGCGTAACAGGGTAAACCTAACGGCCCATCAGCGTATTGATCTGTGTGGGAATGGAGTCTCGTTACGACCCCACCCTCACTCAAACGTGGCTTCAATCTCTGTGTGCGTGGACTTTTTAACAACACCTGAGCAACGTCTCACTCTCGACCACACCACAAAGCTTATCAGCGAGAGCCACAATGACTCATTCACCCCCGAAAACGCGCGACCGACGCAACACACTCATCCGAGTTCAAGTGATTTATAAGCAAAGATCTTCTACCTGCACGGGCGAAAAGCACTACGAGCTTAGAGAAACCTCGCATTAGTCCAACGAGTCGCAACACAGCCCGCGTCTGTCCGGTCTCATTTGTCTGAGTCGAGAAAGACAAACCGCCGATAAAATTCCAATTGCAATTCCCCCGATAAAAAGCCAAGGCTCCTCCTAATGGCCTAGTGCCATGCCGAGAGAAACTTCTGTCACACTCAAATCCGAAGATTTACTCGAGCCGTACAGAGAAGTCCAACCCTAAAAGCAACCCCTTGCAAATACATTAAACACAAGGCAAAACCCAAATCAACTCATCATAAAAATTCAAAAAAATAAAAAAATAAAAAAATCTCCCTTCTTATTTTGATTCAAATTTGTTTTGTCAAATACAATTCAACAAAAATAGCATCAGATGAAATAGATTTGAACGTCGAGGCACCACTCCATCCCTCTCTAGTTGAGCAAATCCCTCATGGTATGGATAAAAAAAAGGGGAGAAGGAGAAAAAGACGCGGGTGTGTTGTGTGTGTGTGTGGGAGGGTGGGGTGTACGAGGGGCCGTCATCAATCATTGGTGAAGGCGGCGCTGTCACGTATGAATTTCGACTCCCATGTTTAATTTCCTTCGAGTCTCATTTTGGAAGGGCACCAGGGAGACACGAGGTGCGGGGGTCCGAGTAATTTTTTAATTGAATCGGGGCGGATCCTCCCTTCTCCTTTTCCACCCTTCCCCCGTGACCACCCCCTACCAACAATTGGTGCAGCAATTCATCAAGTCATCAATAGGGAAAGAGGGAAGCAATTTGCAACGCCATCTTTTCGGCGTCGAAGAAGAAGTTTGGTGCGGGGGAAGTTGTCTCTCGAGGCCATCTCGAGCTGACAGACAGCAGACACCCTGCGTTCCTTGTGTTGTGCTGGGGCGTTCAGCCTCATGTCCACACTGGTGAGTGACAGGCAATCACAGATAGATACCTTTAAGATAACCACCTGAGACACTGACACCCGACACTTCCTCCTTTTCGTCTCGCACATTTTTGTTTCTCTTTTCTTCTTTCTCTAACCTGTCCCTTCTTTTCTTCCCGTCAACGTCCAGGTTTTCGTTTCCTGGGTGTCCCCCTGGATCCGTATCGAATCATCCTGTTTTTTTCTCTCAACACGTTGTAAGTTATATATCATTTTGAATTGCATAAATTATTTCTTTTCTCTCTCTTTGCTTCTTTCTTTTCATCACTTACGAGTTTTTGTCTCTGGGACTTTTTTTTCGGGGTGTAATAGGTCGAAATGTTTTATTTGTGTGTTTAGTAGGATCGTGTTCGTCTTGCGACAGGTCGGTATGGGCTTATTAGGTGCTGGAAGTTTCTTTTTCCTCTTTTTCTTCGAACGTATAGAGAGAGAGAAGAGTAGAGAAGAGAAGGGGGATAAAAAATGGGTTCGGGATGGGAAAAAGTTTCGAATGGAGGTTTGGAGGATTAATCGAGAGCCCAGTTGATTATCCGGCTGCGTTTGTGCCAATGATTAATTCGGGGACTGGAGATTTCCTCCCCATTAGACGCCCTCCCCCGGCATCTGCTTAAGATGGATCGCGATGATGGGACCAGCACTCTGGACACGGATCACATCATCCTCGTCCTCCACACCAGTGTGCGGAAGGAGGGAAAAAGTCAGTTAATCAAGTGCCACACCACAAAGAACAGCTCAAGAAGTTGTTGTTGCAATGTCCACGTTATACAACGAGGACGAGGCCAATCCATAAATCCCACTCAGATCAATAACCCACCATGACAGAATCGCACGACTTCCGCTCACAAACAGACCCTTCGCTTCAGGAGCAGCAGCAGCAAAAAAAAAAAAGTTAAAAGAAAAAAATTGTCGCAAAATTCCAACCCCCGCACCATCATCATCACCATCACCATCATCATCAGACGCAGGAGAAGGAGCAGCTGAACAACATGTGTGATCAAAGGAGTGAAGCGTATTTCTTTACAGAAAACCAAAAATAAAATCACGTAAAGTACCACATAAAAAAAATTAGAACTAAAAAAAAAAACTTAGAAAAACTTCACCCAATGCATGTATTATTCAGACTGAAAAGAGAGTTAGTTGCCGCTTAAGATTCCGACCATCCAGTGTCCACTACGAGGGGAAAGTCGGAGGGAGGTGGGTCTGGGTGTACACAGTCGTCTTGATGGCCTATTAGATTTTGAGTGTCCATTGCAGCAGTGCGGATTCGGTGGCACCCCCTGGGGAGTCCGCGTCGGGAGTGCACGTACCGTGGGGAACGCGAGGACGCTGGTGGACACACCACTTGGTACAGACGGCACGTGGTGACCGAGTACTTTTTGGGAGCGCGGGACCGGCGTCCATCGAATCTAATTAATTAGTGCGTTGCATCAGGAGCAAACTGCAGTCTTAATTAGCTTCATCGTTATCAATCCTACTAATGGCTCTTCCTTCATGAAACATTGAGACGCTGCTCAACTCACTGACCCCTCCATTATTGATGGTGCATGGTGGAGGTGCGAGATACAGTGGGGGATGGAGTTTGGGTGGTGGGAGGGTAGGGTAGGGCAGGGTAGGGCTGGAGATGGACGTGGAAACCCATCCCCTGGTGGTGGCGAGTGAAAGTGACGTCTGACGTGCCCTTACAGTCGTCAAAAAAACGTGCAGAAAGGATGATGCCAAAGTTAGGTTGGAGAGGGGCTTCTGAGTGGGTGGATAGGTGACAATGATTGATGTGTTGCAAGAGAGTTTTGCCTGCAGAGCCTAATGTGGCACCCCCTGATGCAAGGGGATGTTGTTTAATGATGCATGTTGGGCTACTCCTTTTGTCGTTCGTTTCACTGACCAAAATAGTTGAGTTCACCTCCAACTTTTCTCTTATTTTCCCCCCTCCTCAAATGTATCCTAGGGATAAAATGGATCAAAATCTACCATGTGGTTTTCTTTTTTTTCCTTTATGCTAAAAGTAGGGGCTACTCTGTATTTATATACGGTAAAAAAAAATAATAAAATAAAAGAAGAAGAGAGAAAGAAAGAAAAAAAAAGGGGAAAAAAATGTTGAGTTCAATCGATGAAGACCAGAAGTGGCCAAGATTTAAGTTTTGGAAATGTTATATGGAATTTAAGGAGGAAAAAAAATTTAAAGATAATATAAATTTGAAAACTCGTTTAAAAATGGTGTTTTAAACCAGTTTGTCTTATCGTATTTGCATTTTGAGTGGAAAACCGCAGAATTTTTAATATGTGAAAAACGATTTTTTTGTCGATGACAAAAGCGATACGATATACGAACGCATAAATTCTAATCAGGGAAAAGGCACAAACAAGAAATTCCTGATTGCGCTTATGTATTTTCCGTATATAATTAGAGCAAGGCCTGTAAGTAGTAAATGGACGAGGGATTAAAAGTTATTCGATAAAACAATCACGTTTTGTCAACGGTATTCAAAGAAATCGAACTAATGCATGTCTAGCCTTAACACCGAAACGTCTAATCGAGTTTGTCATCTTTTTCCATTTCATGGGTCAAATTATAAGGCTATTCTGCATAACATCATGTTTAAGTCATGTCACAATACATGCAATTAAATTTAATTGCTAATTAGTTTAAAATTGCAGCAATTTATATGATATAATGGTTACTGTGCATCCTGAACAAAATATAAATTCGAGTAATGCGCGTAATTTTAGTTTTTAGCCCAAATAAATGACGTTTAAGTTCATAAATTAAATCGTTTTCCTTTTTAAAAATTCATTTACGTTTCTAAAAACGTGTTGACTGCAATTGATGTTCGATAAACGGGTGTTTTTTGGGAAAAAATAAAAAAATAAATACTATCATAATTTATTGCTAGCAAACACGCTTTACGGCCCCTTCAATTAATCGTCATAAAATTTTTAACCAAAACGAGCCTCATATTCCAATTTTACTGTCCTTTTCTCACATTTCATTTGATCCATCAGGTGCGTGCAGGGTCAGGTCACGTGATAAATGACCACGGGTGTGGCAACAAATGGAGCAGAAAATTGAAAAGATTTTTGAAGTCGCCTCCAGTTCGATTGTGAGGGCGTCTTTCCAGCATCGCCTTTTGTTTTCTATTTTTATTTTTTTTCTCTCTCTCTATTTCTCTCTTTTGTTTTTTATGGCCATCCTCTTCATATTTTGCTCTTCAAATGGACCTCACTCGTTTTTATGTGTTAGCGTCCCCTTCCGTCTTTCCCTTTCCTACATCGACGTAATGAGTTTTGGGATGGGGGACTCGTAACGAGGTCCATCTCTCGCTATAATGTGACCAGCAATTGTTTTAACGAGCTGTTAGTTCAAACCCCCTCCTTATCCCTTTGCATCCAAACATTACGAGCAGCAGCGGCCCCCGCGTTTCTAACCAAATGACCAACCCAGACACAGACAGGTGTTGAACCCGTGTCACGTGCTCTCTTTTTTTATCTAACCGAGTCTTGGTGATTAGTGACTACCTTGTGGCGTTCCCATTCCCTTCTTTTTTTTTGCGACCACTGTCCACTCCCGGTCGATACGCTCATTATCCCTGGTGGTCCACTTCTCTTTTCCCCCACTGCTCCCATACCCCTCTTTGCGTTCGATGACCTATAGGGAGATGTTCCTTTTTTCTTCATTTTTTTTCTTTCCCACTCTTTTCTTATTCTTTTCCTTTTTATTTTTTAATCCTCGATGGATTTGTCTTTGGATTTGTCCCGAGTTCCATCCTCTTATCGATGTTATGTTGGGGAGTGGGAGAGCGAGAGAGAGAGAGAGAAAGAGCGAGCGAGTGAGTGTGTCTGTGTGTGTGGTAGTGGTTGGAACAGCGTTTGTTTACGCGTTCGTCAATTCAATTACAGCGGTGCGATGAGGTCGTTGAGTGTCCGTTCTGATGGGCCAGCGGAGCGGCACGCGCCTTCTCACGATTCGATTCGAGGGGAAAGTGGCTGAGGTTTAATTAGCGTGCGATGATTGAGCGATCAATCGCCGTTGCGAGCGAAGTTGTCGGGCGGCGCACCTGCGTCTTCCCGCGTCCATTCGATGATGACCAAGTTGCGGTGTGGACGCACACCTTATTGATCCCATCTTCCCCGATCGCCCATCACGTCTATACGTGTCCCTACTGGGGTTTTCCCCCATTTCGACATGTGAAGGAAGGTCTGAGCCTTCACGTCAATTGTGCGTCAATTATACAAAGCCTCTGCGTCTGTCACAAGCGACCGGACTGGAATCACCAATTCGTGCTGCGATTTTTCACGGCCTCGTTTAGTTTTACTGTCTTTCCCGCTCCAATTATAATGATTAACAATTATAATAATTGATATATTTTTTTTAATATTTTAATTTACAGCGTGGTGCTGATCGCTTCCATACAATAAAGTGAATTTATGTTCTGTCAGAACAGACGGTAACGTGTTTTTCATTCCATGCGCACAAAAATAAGGAAAAAAAAAACCTCGATGTAATACAAAAGGTAGAAATGATTAATTGAAAATTAATTACGTTGTTGGCTTATCTGATTCAAATTAACAGGAAGTTTTATAATTTAAAGGTATTTTTCAAAGTTATTATATAATGTTTAACAGATAAAGTGCATTGAAATATGAATATAACGTGTAATTTTTTCAAATTTTCTAAATCTGATGCCCCAATTACGATTCACAGACCTCGGAGCAACCGAAACACTCAAAAAATAACGGATTATCACCGGTTTATGCATCCGAAATCTATCGTCGATGTTAAAACCGTCAAAAACTACACAAACTAGTTTCTAAAAACTGAAGTTTTCGTGATTATTCATCACCAATAAAATAGTTAAATCAAGACATCATTCCCAATACATTATGCATACAAACTGATAAGATTCTCGGAGCAAAGAACTCGCGACTTCTAAATTAAACCGTAATGCACACCATGCCTTTTCGAGCCGAAAAAGCCTTTTGCGGCACTTTGAATGATGATTGTTCAACGCTTAAATCCGATTACATTGATTGGTATGTATAAACTCGTTCCATGACCCTTCCGATATAAACATTTATTTTCCCATGCTTTTTTTCTCTCTATCCTTTTCTCCCATCTCGCTGCGTATCAAAACAATTTTTTGTCACAGTTACCAGTTAGTTCATTAACAAATACAGGTAAATTGTATAATGCTGTTGCAGTAAATTGCATTGTCAGCATAAATTTCGATCCGAAAGAAAAGCTAAAGTTATATATAGGTGCCCCTTGTATTTACTTAGGAAAAATACTTAAGAGGAGTAAAACCAGTTGGATTCCACGAAATGTAATTTTTTTATATTAAAAAAAATGAAATCAACAAACCAAAAGAAATAAAAAATAAAAAAATTCTCATCGTTTTTTCCATCAATTCCTTTTTAAGATTCAAATTCAGGCATCATTAATCCTTCAAAACCCATCGCAAGTTTTTCATTTATTTAGACTCGGCCGACCTGATTTGGGTCAATTTTGACACATCACGGTAGACAATATCATTAAAAGTTCGACTTGTTTACATTGGTACTGTATAGACCCTAATCCCTGTGTACGTTCACGGGTCGATACACACACGAAACGCCGTGTTTTGCTATGAAAAGTTAATTTCTCGCCCATTAAAGCCAAGAGTTTTACAAGAAACGCGATAATACCGACTCTAAACACAGAAAAATTGATCAAATCGATCTTTTTTAGTCAATATAAAGTTTCTTAAGAGAAAACCAGGAAAACTACGACCAATCACAGCGCAGGCTAGGGTTAATTTATTTGTTTTGCGAGCTGCATGATCGAAGACACGCAACTTAAGGCAAACGGGCGGGATGAACAAACATGGTACAAGTCAAGAAACGACGAATAAAACAAGCTAAAGGACACACCTCAACATATGTGCTGCTGCCCTTCTTTATTTGTTTTTATACTTTGCACGCAAACGAGCAGATCGACCCGGCACGACTCATTGATAATTCAGTGGTCCCTTTCTCGTCCCCGAACAAACGGACACTGGCGTCTCCAGCGAAACGCCCATAAATGCGAATCCTACTGTGGATCAACACCCGTAGAAAAAAGTGAAAAATAGAAAAAAAAAATAAATAAAAATAAAAAGGTATAAAGTTATAAAAATAAAAATGAGAAAAAATAAAAAATGCAAAGCCAAGAAACGAGTTCGATCAAAGAGCGGAAACCATTCAAATGTGCAGGACAATATAAACACAGGAGAAACAAACTCTGTCACTAACTTACAACCTTTATCCATTCTATATTTAAGCGCTATTTTTAAAAAAGCTATTCCTGTACTTTTACCCGAGTTCATATTTTACATGTGTACTGTATCCCTGTCTTTTGCAATTTCGATTTTCTCCACCCATATAAACTTTACAATCCGTACCTAACTTAGAATTAAATTAAATTCTAATAAAACTTTTTTTTTCTCTCCCAACAGTCCATTTTTTATCGGAAAAAAGACGAAAACATGAATTTCATCGACTGTTAGCAATTACAATTTAATTTTGTAGTCTACAATTTTTTTTTAATAAAAATTTAATCATTAATAATTATTTAAACAAATAAAAGTAAATATATATAAAAAAAACTACACAAATCTAATCTCGTAATATCAACACGCAATAAACTGGATTTTTATTTAAATAACAAAAACTAACTGATAACTCGGTATATACTAGGTAATAGATAAAGAATTTACTGTACACTCGTAAAAAAACTAAATCTAAACTATTTAAATCACTTTTTTACATCAAATTAAAAAAAAACTAATTTCATATTTAGATGTTTACACACGTGTATCACACTTACCCTCTTTTTTTACATCAAAAAATTTAAATTATTTCGGAATAATTACTTTTTGGATCATATTTGCATGTGAAAATTGAAAATATTTAAAATTAAAATTTACCGCAGGGAAAAGTCAGTCACGCAAAAATTTAATGCATATAATTGAACCAGTTTGCGGGGAATAATTGTAAATGTCTTATTACGAGCCAACTGTCAATATAAACTCCCCCTTCAGATTGACATAGACAAAGAGCAAAGACATAGACAAGCCGCTTATGCGGACTAACTATAGTCGCATTTCAAGGCTAAAAAGAAGCCAAATATATATTTAGTCTTATTGCAAAGGCAATAACAGTCCAAACAGTGGGGGGAAAATTTTCTTTAATGATTTTTTTTTTATGTTGTATTTATTTCTCGTTTTGTACGAAATTTACTATGACAACCCACGAAAGTATATATATCCGTGTAATATCACAATTTTCTGTCTTGTTTGACTTCTGGTTTTATAAAAAATTACCACCATTACTGAGAGTGACCTTTGGGGTGTAAAAGTTTTATTTAAAAGTGTTGACGCCTATTTTGATTGATTTGTGTAAGTTTTCCCTAGGAAATTCAACCGAAAACGAGCAATAAACGAGCAAACAAGCACGATTTTTACTTGCTTCGTCTGTTTTAAGTCAGAGAATCCGCACGAAATAGAAAAGTCATGACTCAGCGCGGTTTTTATAAATTTGTCTTAAGGCAACTGACATCACTTCCGGTTACTCACACACTATATAACAACGGATTTAAGAGTAAATTAAAATTAACCGGGTAAAAAACATTAATATTAATCATTTTCACAATTCCCTAAAATTTGCCTCACTCGAAATTAAATATTTAAATGAGGAAAAATAAATCGAGTTTAATGACCTTCTTAAGAAAAACAACAAAAACAACAACAAAAAACATCACCTTATCCCGATCCTTAAAAAACAATATAAATAAATAAATTTGGGGAAAATAGAAAATAACGCGTTTCGACCATTCGTTATACAGCAGTTCGAGAAACACTAACGGGGTGCAAAAATATAAATATGTTAGTGAAAACCATCAATTATATTAACGTGTACATTCCCTGTATTTACTTGATTATGAAGCGACTCTGGGAAAGGATCACGCAGCAAATTTTTTTTCTCATCCGAGAGGGAAAAAAAATGAAAAAAATATATAAAACGCTGAAAAATTCATTAGTTGGGCAAATAATCTAAGGTGTGAGGTGTACTGTATTAAAAAAAGGGAACGCAGTAGGGAAAAAAATGTGGGTACGAGAATGAATAAGAGGCGTGGATGGGCGGGTGTAGCGAAAAAGATCGAGTTTAATTTCAATTCAAATTAAAAGCCGTGGCTGTGTGACAACACCTGAGATGACGTCATAAAGCGACTAACAAATGAAGGTGAATCGTAAGAAATTAAATGAAATAAAAGAAGAAGCCAAGCGACTTACAAGAACGCGATCAAGAACGCGCCTAATGACTGGATCCATTAAAGTAATGGCGCTCATCATCATTATCACTCAGCATCCACTGCACATGCGCACCAAGGACACACAACCCCACCCCTCAATCTAAACTGGACGCGAGGCGAAAACAGAGTCGATGTTTAACTTTGGCGAAAACTCACCTGGTGTTGACACCAATGTCGTAAGGACGGGAGATGAACCAAGGCACAGGCACGTGACTATTTCTTCTGGGTTTACAGAATAAAAATTCTGAATGGACGCCCATTCGTTGGGCCATACCAAGACGATTCTAGAAAAAAATGAAAATGAAAATAAAAATAAAAATATAATTTTTTTTTTCGGTTAAAAAACAAAAAAACTAAAAAACTAAAAAAAAATTTTTAAAAAAATCTTATTTTTTCTTTGAATGAAAAAGAGAAAGAAAACAACATCGCAAATTCTCACTTTTGATACAATGCGCACCCACCCGCGTTCTCATTACACCCCCTGCACATCCCTCCTCATCCCAACAGACGCAGGAGGAAATCCAATTGAGAACGCTGAGACATTTCGCAGTCACATTTGCAAAAGGAAAAAAAAAGTCTTTACCCGAAAAAAAGTGTAAAAAAAAGTCACATTTAGAAGCGAGAAAAAGCAAAGCAAAGAGGAAAAAAATCGGGAAAAAATATCACGAGATTTTTCCCAATGTGATTGAGAAGTTGTAGTGGGAATCTGGTACGGCTAGCGTCTCATTCCCCACGTGCCAATCTGCGGCTGACTAATGGGCACTAGTCTACAGGGGCCCCAACACTGACCAATGACCACACCACGTAGTCAATCAATGCCGCTGAAAACAAACAGTTCATTAGGAACCAACACTGAACGCATCGACTCCACCCCAGGGGGACTTCGGCGAGGCAAAAGGTGAGAAGAACGTGCAACCTCACATTTCACCACACCCCACCCACACACCCCCTAACAATTCCTCCTCTCTCTCTCACTCACCCTTTATTTTTTTTCCCACCAGGTGAACTTAGGGTTCAGGTGAGTCAGCCCGAGGGCGGCAAATGACTCGACTCCATCAACTTGCTCTTTTATTTATTTTTTTATTTTTTTTTCTTTCACTTTTTTTTTTATTTATCTTTCCACGTTTATCGCACAGCAGCTTAATTTCCTGAAGGTCAGTGGGGCCAGTCACGGTCGAGAGGAGCGGCCTCGAATCAGGTGGAAGGAAGGGACAGGACGCGCCATCCGCTTCAGCAGCAATGCTAATCGAAACGCTCGATTGTGGGGGCTGTAAAACGATTCCAACGCCGGCGTCTAATCTGCTCGAGCAGCGGGGGAGTTGGCGATTAGGGCTGTTGCTTCTTTTCTGCTTTCCTCCTCATCCTCCTCATCTCCTCCTCCTCCTCCTCCGCTTCTAAGACTTCATTAATTGCTCTCCCTGCTTCTCCTCTCTGTCATGATTTTTATCCGAGCAACGCGCGCGTTGAGGGATCGAGTCTGCAGTTTCTAGACGGCAACTCGCGAGGGAATTCTGGCCAGCCATCATCGCGGTCAACTCCGGAGGGACTCGCAAAGCGCGCGAGTGAGAGAGAGAGAGAAGGGAAAAGGAAAGAGAGAAATGTGTAGCGGGAGTGGTGGTGTGCGCGTTCACTGGTCAAGTGGTCGAGGGACCAAATGCGAAAATAAATGAGGAGACGCGAGCCAAGAAGGATGACCCATCCCCTGTTTCCGCGGGTGTCCCGGGGCTTCTAATCTTGGCGTTGTGAGTTGCCCGCCCCCGCTGTCCCGATAGCTGGTCGCCTCCCTCAATTCATCTTGGCAACGAGGCAAGGGGGAAGGGGGATGGATGAGATGGAGAGAAAAAGAGGATGGAGAAGGGGGAGTGGCGAGGAAGTTGCGCACAACTCTTTTTTTATTTTTATTTTTTTTCCTTCTGCTTCTTCTTCTTCTTCTCCTTCTTTTTTCCTTTTTTTCTTCTCCTTCCTTCTCTTTTCCTTTCTTTCTTTTCTGCCACAAACTTTTTCTCATTTTTTTCCCATCTCTCGTACTGGCCAACTGGACTTTCCCTCGTAATGAGCTTTTCTGCACATGCGCAAAATATCTTCGAACAGCAATTGGACATTCCTTGCACTACCCCGTTTCCTTTCGCTACAAAAATCAACAAATTTAACTTACAAAACTCGCGTGTTTCTACCGAGTAAATAAACCAAACGTAAAAGAAAGAAAGATAAATAAATAAAAAAAAGAAATTTCTAATTACACGCGTTCCTAATTTCAGAATTATGCAATAAGTAAGCCGATTTGTAGCAAGGCAATCGAGTCCCAATGTTGAGTCATTTGTCCAGTGGACACTTTAATCCAGCGTCTGGAGCTACGCGAGATTACTGCCCCCACCGAATTAAAGGATCCACCAACAAAATAAAAAAAAAAAAAGAAGTGGTCAGAAGTAGTGGTGGAGGTGATGGTGGAAGAGAGTATAGAAAAGAAAGAAAGAAAGAAAATAGAAGAAGAAAAAAGTAAGAAAAGTGGGAATGTAGGGGAGTGCGAGGCAAGTGTAGAGACGGAGGGGCTTTTTATCAAATTAGATTCAAAGACACACTAGTCCATAGTAATTGGTCTCGGGCTCAAAACAAATCCAGCCAGGGGCATTTGAGGTGATTTCTGAGTCGTTTTTGTGGCGGCAAAAATGTTTCATTGATCACCAAGGGCAACGCAAGATATTGGCATACGAATCAATTAACAGAAGCAATTAAAGGATTTCCTGACAACATCCACCCCAATTCGCTCCACCCCTCGAGCCTCGCTAACACGACTCACCCACTAACATCGATGCGAAAAACAACAGTTCGTTATCCGTGGGTCTTGCAACCACTGATGGAATTCCACTTTTCTTCCTTTTTTTTCTAATACCTTTTTCCCCAGCCTTTTCCCGAGCGACCAAATACTTTTGTCACTGTTGATTGCGAATTAAAGAGCACACCACACTCATTTGCATTTCTAAACGACTAATTAAAGGATCAAATTGCTTGTGAAAATAAGGAGGTGGGCCACCACACCCTTCTTCTTGGGGTTTCCTTGGATACTACATAAATAAACATGTGCGCGCAAAAGCAATTGTAAGTTGGTGATAAGTTCTTGGAAGGAAGAGAGAAAAAAATTAATTTACATGTTAGTAAATGAATTTTGCCCAATTTGGATTCAATGTCCGGCATTCGAACTACTAAGTATTTTCTGATATATATAAGTGCAGCGAGACTTAGGAAAAGTGTAATTGAAATTTTATGCAAATTTGAGCGTTCGTTTGGCGTTGCTAGAGACTTGACAGCCTCATTATTTTGCCATTCCTCTTCTCCCCAATTACGTTTTTCGCCATTTTTTGGTCGACAAGAGACGAGATGGGGAGGCGGATGAGGGAAGGGAAAAAGAGGGGAATAAAAAAAATGCCTCCTTTCGGCGGCCGAGGAAAGGAAGGAGGCCCGGGTAATCCATCACTGCCACCACGACGACAGGTCAGCGCTCATTAGGCTGCCACCACTGGATTTCGTGCAAAAACGAATTAAATAGAAATTGTCGAATATGCGCAACGTTGACGGGAACCCCCGACCAAACCCTCACCCTCCACACCCACATACGCTTTTTCCCCTTACGACGACGACGTGGCGTGCTGCACGAGCAACGCGATGCAAACGCAATGTGCTAGAGAGGAAAAGAGTTGAATATGTTTCAGCCTTGGATTTGCATTAACTTTGCAATGAAATCACGAGACCATCTTGAAGCAACTTATTTTTTTTTCTCCCTCCCCGTTTTACCCTATTTTTTTCTTAGACACCTCGTTTCCATCGTCTGTGGAAAATGAGGGTCGTCATCACGAGGGTGGAGAAGGGAAAAGAGATGAAATTAGGGCGCAACCCCCTTCTGATGGCGATACGGAAAAAAGAGACAGGAAATCACATAAAGTGATCCAACATCAATGAAATTGACAGCACATCACAATTAACAACACTAGAAAAATAAAAAAATAATAATATAAAAAAGAAATGAGCGAGGAACGAGAGAACGAGAATATACAGAAGAAAAAAAAGTGAAATGAAATAAATCAGAGGGCAAACTAGAGGCCACGTGTTGCCAACTTTTTTCAAGTGCGGAACCCGCTATGCAACACCCCTTTTGTAGGGTGGGGTGGGCAGCGAAAAGTGGACGAAGCCCGGTGTTGACTCGGGCAGCGGTTTGGCGGTGACCTTGCGTTTCTTTGTGGAATGCATCTTTTGATAACTGGGGGGATCCACCTGGCATTGGCTAATGAGGTCACATCAAGGTCATGCTCCTGCCTGCCTGTCCCGCTCCAGGGCAGAGTGAGTCGAGAATCTCAAGTCCACCGGCCCCTCCCTACTCTCCATCCACGCCCTCGAGGATGGGAAGGGTCGCTCGAGTTTCGTAGGCGGCTCGCATCTATTCCAACACACTTAAGGTGTGTTTAACGAATACTCCATTTCAGTGCAGATCAATGTCCCACACCCCCTCATTATTTTTTTCTTGTTTAAAACGCAAGCTGGTCAATTTTATTGAAATACGGCTTGTTGTGGTTCCATAAACTGCTGCTACATGTCTCTGGCTCTCTACCTCATATATGTCTAGTGGGAGGATAAGGGGCAGGGACGCGAGGGATAACCGCTGCTGTAATTACAATCAATTCGCGCCCGGAAATGGACAAGCATTTTTTTGTCTTATGAAAATAAAAAAAGAATTATGTTTACGAGTATATAAGCTGATACTGAATACAGTGTAAATGTATTTTACCTGAGAGCAATGCACTTTTCAAAGAGGAAGTTTGCGTGTTTCTTTCAATTTTCTTTTTCATTTTTTTTGGTTTGTTGTTATCTACGTTAATTTTTAAAAAATTAAAGACAAAAAAATTTGATTTGTATTTTTAATTTTTTTTCTATGTGAAATTCAATTATAAGTTTTTTTCCTTTTTATTTAAATCTAATTTCATCCATAATTGTTTTTTTTTTATGGTCATACGGAAGATGATTTTTTTTATATAATTTTTTTTATTATTGTTTTTTATATTTTTTCTCGGGATTTTTTTTTTTTTTTTTAGAAGATGATGATAGTGATGATGAGGGGGTTGTTGTTTGTCAGGTGACAGGGGCGGGATACGTCCCGTACGTTTTCGCCGCTTTCCTCCATTTGGGGCGGGGCAGGGAGACGCGGGATGGGGAAGGGGAGTAGGGAGTAGTTGCTTATTGATTTGGAGCTGGTTGGCGCGCGAAACGCGACTGACTCGTGTGTGTTGTCTTTTGGCAGAGACCCCGGACACCGAGAACCGCCGCATGGAGTGGACAACGGTCAACTTTTCTGTACTCATTCCAGACTCCGCTTCCTGCCCGAGGTGGAACTCAACTCGGGCGCCAGTCGGTCAGTGGTCTTTTTAAATTTTTTTTCTCCTCATTTTTTAATTTTAACAAAATTTATCACTTAATTTTACACTCACTTTTAATGCGTTGGTGGGTGGCGCCAAATGAGCGTGACGTGATCGGCGTCTGTCACTAGCGTGGGCGGGTCAGGGAATAAGAATGACCACAGTGTCCTTTGACAAAGTCCTTTTCATTTCTCAAGAGTTTGGGGTCGAGTCTTGCCCTTGACCTCTCCGATGAATGACGTCATAAGTCGTCCATCATGTCGAGAAATAGGGGAGGTGTAGCGTTTCAAAAAAAAATTTTTGTTTGGAATTTTGACTTGTGAGACACTATACGTCACGACAAGAGGATTGCTTTTCCTTTTTATTTATTTATTTTTTATTTTAGGGTAGGGGATGGTCAATGGGAGGTGGACGGGTGGGTGG